>PVJX010000858.1:0-200989 GCA_004027295.1 Dolichotis patagonum
CTACTTTACATGCTTTAACTTTGTAATTTGAGCAGCTATTTCCAAGAAGTCAGTATGTAATTAGTCAAGTAATAATTTCCTAGGTTTTATTGTTGTACTTTTCCTTTTTTCCTTGGAATGCTGTATGGTTGCTACCCTTTATTCTGTTTTATTTTGTTTTGTTTTTTCCTCTTTAAATAAAATTATAAAAAAAAAAGATCTCAACATCTATCTTCACTTTCCAGCTTTCAGTGGAATTTTTAATTTCCTGGATATCTCTTTGATTCTGTTTTATATATTTCTTTCCTATATTGTTCATTCAAAGTTTCCTTCACCTTCCTATGTTCCTGTAGTTTTTTACCTATGTCTTCTCAAGCTACACTGAGTAATTCCCACATTACATGTTTTTATGTGAGAAGTTATTTCTGATCTGATTTCCTCTGTAGCCGCATGTATTTTTTTAACTTCACTTTCTCTCTTTTAAGAAATTTCACAGGTATCTTCCAGTGTCTTCTATGTGGATGTTTCCTATACTTGTTCTGGTTTGGCTGGAGGTCTCAGATTGCATTTTGCTTTTTTTTTTTTTTACCAGAGATTGAACTCATGACCTAGCACTTGCCAGGTAGGCACTTATGCCACAGAGCTAAATCCCTGGCCCATTTTGCTCTTTATCTTGTCATTTCCTAGTTCTGTTCCATGTATCTTTGTCCCTAAGCAAAATGCTTGCTTGACTAACTTACCACCTGTTGGTTCATATTTTGGTCTCTTCAATCTTGCCAGCCTTATCTGTGTATCATGTGCACCTTAGCCAGGTTCCTACTGTGTGGCTTCCATTCCGCCAGTCACTGGCATATGGTATAGGGCAGGGGCCAGTCACCTGAGTTCTTCCTGTAGTGCTACTTGGTAACTCATCTATTCTTCCCAGGCTGACTAGCCTAGGGATACTGATACAAGCCAACCACTGGCTCATATTGTTACTACTGATCAGGCTTTGTTTCAGGCCACAAGTCCCACATGTCTATTGTATATGTTCCATGGAGTCCCCTACTGTTTCCTTGGGGATCTCATATACCCAGGAAGTCCCCTGGACTTACCCAGGAAGTAGCAGGCCCATTTCAGTTCCCTGGATGGAGGATGGGCTCATCCATGCAGTCTTCTTTTTTTAAAGATTTTTGAAATTTTGTTTTATTTATTTGCTTAAATCTTTCTATTTGTACATGTTTGCAGTACATAATGATCATATTCATTGTGGGGAATTGGTACACATTCATAACACTTTTTTTCAATTTTTTGAGACCAAGGCTCTCTAGTCCAAAAACAAAACAAAAACCCAAATGAACAAACAAAAAAAATTAGTTTAATAACTACTGATTATTCTTTTCATTGAATTATACTTCCTCTTTGCAGATGGTTATATTGATTTTATTTCATTTTCTCTTTTTAGTCATTAAGAGAATAAAACAGGACAAAGGTGATGACCCCATCATTTTTTATGTTTTTCACATTTTCTTTATTTTTTACTACTTTTAAATTTAATTTAACTTAATTTTTTTTTGAGACAGGGTCTCACTCTGTAGCCTAGGCTGGCCTGAAACTCACTACATAGCCCTGGCTGGCTGTGAATTTTCGACAATCCTCCTGCCTTACTTAGCCTCCCAAGTGTCAGAACTGAAGGTATACACCACTATGCTCAGCAAGCTCCTTGGGACTTTTTATCTTTTAAACTGACAAAAATTGTATATGTACAGCATAACATTTTGAAATCTGCATCTACTGTGGATCTGCCAAATCAAGTTAATTTATGCATCACTTCACATCTTGAACAGTCTCTGTCTTATAAATAAGAGAACTGAGTCCCCAGAAGCAATATGACTTGTCCAGAGTGACTCAAGAAGACGTGGGAAGCTAGGACTTGAATTCAAGTCTTTCTATTCTAGGTCCAGTTCTTTCTCTGTGGTACTACATTGTTTCTCTGCGGAAATATAGTATGGATTGTTGGTAACTGTGATTTGTTCTAAAATAGGTAGATATGAAATAGCTCCTGTCACCATGTTGGGTTAAAAAATTTGAAAAATACAAACATGTATAAATGAGAAAATAAGAACACATATTCCATTCTCTCATTTGATACTTTTCCTTATAAAAATGGAATAACATGTAGTTTAAAACTTACTTTTTAAATTTATTAGATCTTGGTTTTTTGTATGTTGTTTCTTAAAAAATCTTCCATAAAATATATTTTTTACTTACTAATGCCCTCTTGCCTGACTCCTGGGTTCATTCAAGTTGTACTTAAATGTGTTCACGTGTGTATGTGTGTCTGTGTTGGTAGGAACATACACATGTTGACAAATAGATCCAGCTTTTGATAAACTTCTGTTCAGAGAAAGCTCTGTGAATGTGATTCAGGTTTTAAATTCAGTTACTGAGCACATACAATTTCTGTGAGGTAAAACAAAATGAGAAGTTGCTAAGGAAATGAGACTTTCTCTGCTGGATTTTTCTTGAGGCTTTGTGCAGGCTCTCTGAGACTCACCCAGGGCCTGTGCCCTGAATGGTGATGCTGGGTGTCACCAAAACTATTCTAATACAGATTTGGACCTCAGCTGCCGACTAGGCAGTACAAAGTTGCTTTTCCATTTTTCAATCAAAAAATTCTAAAGATAAAACCATTTTTTAAAAAGAAGGAACAGCTCATTATGAGAAATTTGACCTCTACCTGGAAATTAAGTATTAGTAAATAGTGGCCATTTAATATACTTACAACCTTGTGTCCATATCCATAAACTGGGTTGACCAATGGTTGCATTGTAAGTGAATCACATGTATGGTTATGTACCCTTAATGGTTCAGTTTCTGAACCATTTCAAAGCTTCTGGAAAAGGTTATGCCTGGCAAGTTTTGAATTATCTGGTTTATGCCTTGTATGTGATTTGTATTACATTAATTTGTTTTCATTCAGGTGCATATGTTCTACTTTAGTGTTCAATGTGCTTCATGCAGCAAATGTTAGCAACACTTTGCATTCCTTTTATAGTATCTGTGATGTTTCATTTACCCTTATTTTAAAGAAAGTTCCCCTTGAACATAAACATTTACTTTCAGTAAATCTGTAAGCATTATTTCCCCCATAAACCTATTCTAATCCTCTAATTTACCTTCTAGAATCTCTTAAATACAAATTACGTATGTGAGAAGGAAAAAGAGAGATCAGAATAGTCCCTCTGATGTTTCTTCTCAGGAAGAAATCTTGTCATCTAGGTTATACATGTTCCCTTGTTGGCTTTTTCTCCATCTAATTCAGTAACTACTCTCCACATTTCCCCAGTACGATGCCATGAGCAGAATTTCCACCTTCAATAATGGTGAACTAACTTGCTGTACATCAGCCCTCCCACTAAAAACCAACTTGAAAGTATAGTATATAGTAAAACCTGCTCTCTGGCACCTGAAGCTATTAGGGACAACCAAGATTCCTATGGAAGAAAGGAAGCATGGCAAGGTTAGGTCCGGCATCGCCTCCACTCCTTTTTGTGAAGTAGTTGCCAAGGCAGAAAATGATGGTTGAGGCTGAGAATGTAACAGGAGAGTTTCTGGAAGTTTTGGAGCTGAGGAGATACAAATTATATTTTATGTCACTCCAGAGAGAAAAGACTCCGGTAATCTTTGGTTGTAATAAAGAAACCTAACCCTGTCCAAACCACCTACAGAAAGCACAATATATCCTTTTGGGAGGAAGATCATATTTCCAGATTTCCATTTTCATTTCCATTTCCATTTTCAAATTATCTCCACAGTTTTTAATACATAATGTCCAATCTATGTTACTGAAGACCAAAGGAAAAAAATCAGTAAAACCAGGCCTGCATTGCAGATATTAGACATTTAAAGTAAAAGAGATAAAGACTTTAAAGTAACCGATTAATCTAATCAAGAAGTTAAATGACAGTTTAAAGACTTCTGAAGAACTAAAGATTTTATAAAAAGGACTGGATGGAAGTTCTAGAACTGAAAAATATAATAGCATAAGAATTCAAGAGTGGGTTTCATAATGGAAAATATATAGTCAAAAAGAAAAATAGTGAACTGGAAGGCATGGCAAAAAAAAAAAAAAAAGGCCTTTTCAGAGAAAAGGATTGAAAGCAGAAAAAGGGTAAAAAACAAAAAAAAAAGCATGGACTATACTAACAGTCATGTAACTGGAACTCTTGGAGAGAAGAAGGATGGCAAATAAGGCAGGAACAGTATTCCAACAGAAAACTAATAGAGATTTTCCAAAACCCACAAATGGCTTCAAATAGCAGATAAATGCACAAACAAACGTCACATACTAAGACCCATAATGGTAAAATGCTGGATGACTGTAAAATCAACTCCTTCACCTAAATCAGTGATGGTGAACCCTACAGAACTTTGAATGATAATAAAGAGCCCACTGCAGCACACAGGCAGTAGGTTTGCCACCACTGACCTAAATGGTTTGAGTGTCCCCAGGGGCTCATGTGTTGGAATTTAATTCCTATTTGAAGTACTAAGAGAGTTTTGCACATCTTGCACACACTGGGCAAGGCTTTACCACTGAGCTCTACTCCTAGTCCTTCTAAATGCCTAATCCACTGTGGTGTTTAGATACGGGCCTTTGGAAAGTTATTAGAGTTAGAAAAGGTCATAGTGTACAGCCTCCGGGATAGAATCCTTGTGGCTTTATAAGAAGAGAAAGCCAGGCATGGTCATATATGCTTGTAATCCCAACAATCAGGAGGCTGAGGCAGGAAGATTGCTATGAGTTTGAAGGCACGCTGGGCTACATAGTGAGTTCAAGGCCAACCTGAACTGTATAGTGAGATATGAAAGAGAGCACAAATGTATATTCCCTGTCTCCTAACCTCCTGACATTTGATGCCCTACAGCACTTTGGAACACTTCCATCAAGAAGACCATTAGCAGATGACTGCCCATTTTTGTTCCAGTGCCACCACGTACTCTTCATATCATCTTGGACTGGCTCCTTCACCACATGAAGCATCAATGCCCTAAACTGCACAAGAAGGATTATAACTGTTGCTTACTCTTTAGGTAGTTATGAAACTTAAATGAGGTCGCAGATACAGTGCTTAACATATAGAAGCTTATTAATGGGTGGGTTTATTTTTAAATCTTCTTAACCCATTTCTGCAGGCTGATCAGAAACCACAAATTTCTTCCTTATTAATAGCTGAGTTTTCTCCAAACGTTTTTCATGCCTGGTTTGCTCCAGTGGGAAGGACATGAAAGAAGAGAGATAGTATACATTTTATATCAGAGGAAAAAGCTTAAAAATTAATCTCTTTAGGTGTGTACAAGAGTTGGCAAACTTCACCCTTCAAAGGAAAAAGTAAATATTAAGTTTGAAAAGTTTCCAAAGAACTAGAGAAAAAGGATCAAATAAACTAGCTGGATGGTTGAAGATTTTTTTTCTCCTGACAGTAAGTTAACTACTTGGAGTTTCTGCATAAAATTCTCCATTTTCTCCTTCAGAAAATTCTTTCATAACAACTTCCATTAATTGACTATTATATTATTGATACAACTGCTCATTCATGAATGAAATTTTTTCATATATTCATATGAATTTTTATATATATAAAGTATATATAATTACTTACATTTATGCATGCTAGATATTTTACTCTAATTTATTTTACTCTCAGTGTATTGTTTTCTTTAGGTAACATTTATACAGTTTAAACTGCAATTATAAGCTAACTATGTTGTAAAAAATTGGAAAATACATAAATTTCACCTAATATCAAAGATTACACCCAATCCTCATATGCATCAGTCTGATATTTTGGTGTCCTTTGTTTATCACTGAGAAGCATTTAGAAGATATTTAAGAAGTGGTCAAATCTGCCCTTTTTAACACACTTGCTGTGTGCCAGGCCCTACACGATACTAACGCTGGGTATAGTCTTATCAGTCCACATAACAACCTGGGGAATTCTTTTCTTTGGGCTTCATTTCTCTCTCTTTTTTTCTTCTTTTACTTGGTATAACTATACTTTTCATTCTTTTCTCAGTACTGAGAAAGGGTCTCAGGGTCTACCCAGGGTCTACCCAGGGTCTTTCACATCTTGCATATGATGGACAAGTTCTCTACCACTCAGCTATGCCCTTAGCTCTTCTTAAAAATTTATCTTGAAACAGCGTTTCACTGAGTTTCCCAGCTTGCCTCAAACTTGATATGCCTGATTTGGCCTCTTGAGTAGCTAGGATTACGTATGTGCACCACCACATTTGACCAGAATTATACTTTTAATACAAGGATAAATGTGGGGACTAAATTAATGTGGTAATCTTCACTGATAAAGTAGACTTCCATTCTAAGGTAGATGGCCCCAAATATATTTCTGTGGTGGTATAAAATTATTATGGAGGACTTACACATTTATACTTCTTTCCCAGACTGGCATAGAAAATTCTGATTTTGTCCTTCAGGACAAATTGGATATTGATATATCATAAGAACTAATAATGTACAACTCTTAACCTTAGAAAAAATCTACAATTATAGTGTTACAGAAAAAACAACAACATCAAACCAAATGGAAGACTCTTTGCACCAAGAAATCTAGAAGACAACTGCTTATTATGCTAGTGGGCTGATAGGAATCTCAGTTCCAAATCATCAACACTGAGGCAGTTTTGGGTTCAGTTCAAATACAGTTTACAAGCAGGAAGCACAAGGTATTACATGATTGGTTACATGAACTGAATTAAGTCATATATTGTCAGGAAAACTAATTTTAAATACATTTGCTTAAAAGAAATTATTTATCACAACACAGGAACATCCTGGGGATGAAAGAGGGGGGACTCAAGTGGAGCAAGCAGAGTAAAAAGTATCTTTGACCGGGTTACTTCACCCCAACCAAAGTCCTTGAAGCCAATTAGAAGCAATATATTTTAATTAAGGGAAACATAAGCTGAAAATAGTCAAATTGACCCAGCCCATTATCAGAAGAAAAGCAGCTGGACCCAGACAGTCAAGGCTGACTGAAGTTAGCAGCTTAACCATGAGACAAGCAGCAGGCGCATGGTCACAGGCCTCTAATTGCTCTATAGCTTTTGTTATGAAATACCTCTAAGTTTGCTATTCTATAACTGTGCCCCAAAAATAGTACAAACCCTAAAACAGCCAAATAGTGACATACAGCAAATAGCTACTAATGCACTAGCTATAGTGATAGAAAGCTATAGCTATAGATGGTAGAATTCAACAGTAGTAATATAATTACCTAAAGATTAATGAAACTTAATGATTATATTATTAAAGATACAATGGGTGAGGAACAAGAGGATTCTAAGGGAAAAACTGAAAAATAAACAATGGCAGATAAGAAGGAGGAGAGAAAACTGAGGCACAGGATCCTATTATAGGATAGGCTATTTACGTAACTAGATAAAGGTAACAGGAAAAAAAACAGTGAGAAACAGAAGATAGAAGAATAAAGGATATAATGTGGGGAATAAAAAAGAAAAAAGAAAAATGGAAAAAAGTAGTAAGAAAAATAAAATTTAAAAAAGAAAATGAATCTAAAAATAGAGGAAAAAAATTTAATCCATATTTTTGATTAAGTAGTTTCCTTCCAAAATCCAAAGTTTTGGAGTCAAGCAAGTCTCCACCTAGATTGATAGTGTGGCTAGCCTGTGAGTCTGTGAGGTGCACCCCCTATTTCAGAGGCCCCTGTGATCATCCCAGGCCAGGTGGATGGGGAAGGCAGTCAGGCCTCAGGTCTGTACACAACGCAGGCATCAGAGCAAGAGTTCAAGCACTCAGTGCCGGCAGACACTTTCCGTTGTTCTGAGGGCTGTGCCTGGCTTCTGACGCAGGTGGGGCCCATGTCTTTCCCAGCCTGAGCTTAAACTTCTCAGGGGACCTCTTTTTGGCCCACTCCTAGCTCCTAGCTCTCCTGTGGCTGTCTCTTGCCCAGTCACAGTGTGCGGGAGGGTAAACCCTGAAGTGAAGTTGTTTTTCAGTTGTCCAGAGTCTCAGATTTAAATAATCCACCCTTTCCCACAAAGGCACCTGATCAAGCACTCTCTGGCAATGTGACAAATTGTCTGCACTTGAATCTCTCTTTAGCTGCTGCCTACTATGTGGAAGTAAGGAGAAAGTGTAACTCCCAACCTGCTAAGTGTCAGATATGCTGAGTTCGTGTCCCCTGAAATTGAAGAATGAATCCTAAAGGACGATGGAGACTAAGAGTAGAAAAGCCTTACTGGGGAACAGGAATAACTTCTGAGAGACAGGAAGGATTCCAGAAGTGAGTGACTGCCAAGCCTCTTTGTCAGGGGTAATATATGCAACAAAGACACAATGTGGGTACAATGCAGGTCAAATTATAGTGAACCACGCAAGTAAAGCTGCTTAGCTAATATGTATCCAATAGGGTAGCAGGGTGCACTGCAAGGGTACATGGAAAGAACAAAGATAATGTGGTGAAAGGATATCCGAGTTACTGCTCATCCCTTAGGGTGGCTTGTAGGTCGGGCCACTGAACCTTTATCCTGAGGCCTGGTCTTCTTCAGATGTGCCTCCAGCTGCAATTTGTATTTATTTTTTCTGCTGACTTCCTTGAGAGCCCAGATTCTCTCTGCATATTAATTACTATCTAACTTAGCTACCTATAATAGAAGCAGTCCTCTTGGCACAAAACCCCACACTGTTGCTGCAGCTCACTGAGGCCAAGGATTCTACTGCTCTTCCTCCCTAGCTCCCCTGGCCCTGGTACTCAGCTTGCTTCTGGGAAGCTCAGTTCTCCCCACTGTGAGCCATGACAGCTGGAGAGAGAGTCCCAATGTTTTTCCTCTACACGTGGCCCATCTTTCTAACTTCTCTGTAGTTTCTAATTCTTCTTTCAGTTCCTTCCCAATCCCCAGAGAACCACTTCTCTCTCCTTTTTGCTTCCTCAAGTTGTTATTTTCCAAACACAGCATTCCAGAATGCTAGGCATTATTATAACTGTGCAAATGACCAGTCTGAATAGACTGACATCTTTTTCTGAGAGGATCTAATGGAGCCAGATGTCCAGGGTCAGTGGAACATGATGGTAAATGCCTGTAATCCCAGCACTCAGGAGGTAGCGCAAGAAGATTGCCATGAGTTCAAGTCTAGCCTGGACTACATAATGAGTTCAAGGGCAGCCTGGACTACGTAGTGAAACCCTGTTTTAAAAAAAAATATATGCAGGGCTGATGGCAAATGTTTGTTATAAATAATTATATGAAGGAATCTGCTTACAAAAAAATAATGTATAGCTGGGCATGATGGTCCATACCTATAATCCTAGCTGTTCAGAAGGCTAAGGAAGAAAGACAAAAGTTTCAGCCTAGCCTGGGAAATTTAGCAAGAGTTAGTCGCAAAATAAAATTTTTAAAAAGCACTGGAGACGTAGCTTAGTAAAGTACACCCCTGAGTTCATCTCCAATATGACAGAAAAAAAAAAAAGGAATGCATGCATGCAAAAGATGTGCATGCTGAATTACTGAATGGGCTAGAAATCTGGGTGTGAGGAACTGGTGTTGTTTCTGGGACAGGCCATGGTTAGCTGTTGGGCCTGTTTTGAGCTGAAAAGATAGAAGAATAGAATGAGACAGATTCTTCCAGAGAAGCAAGCAAGGGATGTTTTTCCGGAAAACTCTCAGAAAACTTCCTGGAGACTTCTCGAGAGAGAATGCAGACCCAAAGCCCTGGCCCTAACCAGAGTTTCTGAGGCTGGCCTGTCACTGGGGAGGCCCAAAGCGCCCAGGCTCAGTAATGAAAGGAAGCAAAGATTCGTCTCCTCAGGAGGCTGTCTACAGTGTAAGTAAACAGTTCTAGAAAGGGGGAAGATGAGGTCAAGTCAAAAGATCACCACTTGGGGACAACCACATGGAGCAAGACAGGAAAACTGGGAGGACAGCTATGTATCGAGTTGTGGTGGAGAGGGCACCACTCCACTAGAATAAAATCCTGCCAACTTCATCCCGGGGGCAGCATGGTGGCCTGCAAAAACCCTGTCAGGGAGAGCTGTGGCATCAGTGTTCACTGGAGTAGCAATACCGCATGCCAGTGGACACTGAGCCCCGGGGGAACTTTGGATTTTTCAGTTTTTATTTTTAATGGTGCTCTTTAAAAAACAAACACAAATGAAGTTTAAAAGAAAAGAAAAAAGAATGCCACCACAGAAGCAAACAGAACCCCACACAAAACAAACAGAGCCCCACATCCCCATGTCTCTTTTTTGAAGCTACAATCAAGTCTTTTCCTTTTGGCTTGATAATGCATGAATGTCCTCCCTACACACACCATGTGAGTGTATCCCAGTGTGATAGATCACAAAGGAAAGGCCTTTCGATTCAGACTGATTTGCTGTCAAGTCTTGTCTCTGGACAATTTGTTTAACCTCATTTTTTTCTTTTTTTAACCTCATTTTTATATTAAAAATTTTGGGGGTTATTATTATAAAAACTAACTTTTGTAAAAATTTGCCCTTGGGCCAGGGATATAGCTCAGTGGCACAGCATCTGCCTGGCAAGCACAATGTCCTGAGTTCAAAAATAAATAAATAAATAAATAAATAAATAAATAAACTTGGGTAGAGCTATACCAGAGAAGAGGTGATTCTTCTCACTCACTTTCCTCTTCAGCCCTCTCAAATTCATAGCTGTTTTATGCCTTTTTTCTTAGTATTTTATAGCTTCACTTGTGAAATCCTTTTAAGACTTAATTATTGTTAGTACCTCCTCATTTTTCTCCCTCTACCCCCAGACCTAGGCAACCATCATTCTAATCTCTGTCTCTCTGAATTTGTACTGTGGGTAAGTACTTCATGTAAGTTGTAGCTTGCAAGAGTGCAGAGCATTTGCATTTTGTGGCTTACTGCACTTAGCATGAAGTCCTCAGTTTCACGTTGTAGCATTTTTCCCCCTAAGGCTAAATAATACTTCTATCACAGTTTGTTAATGTGTCACTGGACGGTGGGTTCTTTCCATTCCTTGACTATTGTGGGCAATGCTGTTATGAACATGGATACACAAAATCTCTAGGAGTCCCTGCTTTTAATTTTTTAAGTTGAGGGGAAAATTCACTTCTCGTTTTGTGGTAGTAGGAGTTCTGGGAACAGTGGTCGACTTGGCCCATCTTTTGCTGCTTTGGCTGCAGAAAGCAGGTGCCTATGCCCACAATATATCGCTTCTTTTGGAGGGGCAGGGTCTTGCTATGTATCCCAGGCTAGCCCTGAACCCACAGCAGTGCTCCTGGTTCAGCCTCTCAAGTGCTGGATTACAGGCATGCACCACCATCACTGTGTACTGAGCTTGCAAAATCCCTGCAGCCCACAGTCTCAGCACCTGGGACTTCAGAAGGCACTGACAAAATGGAACATTTTTTGTTGTTACTGTTCACTTTCAGGACTTCCACATACATTTTTCTACTTTATTGTGTACTTTCAACTTCTAAAATGACCTTCAACAATGTGCAAACTGCAGTAAGCCATCAACATTTAGCTTCTAGGAAATAAAGATGCAGCAGGAAGAAGTAGGAGAAAAGGGAAAAAATGACAGGGAAACGCCCCCATAGTGAAATATCTTGGCTAGTTTTATATCCCACCCTCCCCTCTATTTATTTTTTCTTTTATTTTGAAGAGGAAAAAAAACCCAGAAAAATCATGTAGCAAACAAACAATTAAAAAACAACAACAAAAGCAAAATGACAACAACAACAAATAACAATGGAAATATAGGATTTCAAAACAGGATGATAGGAATTTAACAGAAGTTGTTATCCTCAAAGTAATTGCCCAGGCTATGAGATACAGGCATGCAAGATTGATCAAACAATGTACTTTCCTTTTGAGCAGTTTCTTTCCCTTTCACTGTATCTATTATAACTTTTGGATCTTATTTACTCTTTCAGTTTCTTATAATAGCAAGACAAAACAGTGTGCACACATGCAAGTCTGATTTATTTCACTTATGAGTATGCTTTCTAGTTGCATCCATTTACCTATAAAAGCCTCAAGTTTATCATTCTTTATGGCTGAGGCATACTCCATTACATAAAAATACCACTTCTTTTTTATCCATTCCTCAGGTGATGTGCATCTAGGTTGTTTCCAAGATTTAGTTATTATGAATTGTGCACATGGGTGCACATACATTGCTGTGGTATGATGTTTTCAATTATTCTGGGAAAATACAATAGCACCCAAAAAATGAAATACTTAAGAATCAGTCTAGCAAAGAAAATAAAAGATTTATACATTGAAAAATTACAGTACTCTGAAAAAGGAAATTCAAGAGGGTATCAGAAAGTGGAAAGATATTCTTTGTTCATGGGAAGAAAGAACCAACATACTCCAAAATTGTTATACAGATTTTATGCAATCACAATCAAAATACCATCAGCATACTTCACAGAACTAGAGAAAGCATTCTTAAATTTCACTTGAAACCAGAAGGGAACTAAAATAGCAAAAACAATCCTAGGCAACAATACCAAGGCGGGAAGCATCACAATCCCTGACTTGAAATTATACTACAATGATCTATAGCATGTACAAATTCTCTATGATGAATGTGATCATTCTGTATATCTGAAGTGTACCAATAAAATCTGCCTGGAAAGGAAAAAATTATACTACAAAGTTATAATGATAAAAACAGTATGGTGCTGCAAAATAATAGACCTGAGAATCAACAGGACAGGTTAGAAGAAGCAGAAACAACTCCAAACATACTGTACTGTTGTTGCGGGCAAAGCTGTCTGTACCTTGAGTATCTAGGACAAGGTTACTGCTTCTCATGAGTTTGGCAGTATCCCATGAGAAATGTGCACAGTTGAGACAATATAAACAGCTCTTCTCTTGTCTCCCCTGTAACCACTAAGGCATGATGTTTTGTTGAGGATTAGATGTTCCTCCTGTTCTGGATCTTACCCTCCCCTTAAAATTCTCTGTGCACATCTTCTTATGCTGATTGTATAAGTAATCAGCTCAGCAATCCTTTCTCCCATCAGGAGAGGGGACTCCACCTGACCTCAACTTTCTGCCTCTTGACACTTGTCTTCCATTTCTTCATCCTCCACTATCTTCCCTCTGGCATTTAAAGAGCTGCAGTGGGTGCAGCATACTGCTAGGATTCCTGAGCACCCCCCGCCCCGGCCAGGTTCATGCTAGGCATGGACATAGTTCTCCCAGGCTGATGCCTTTATATGCACCCATTATTTCAGGTGACACCCAGCCCTACAATGACCGATCCATGGGTTTTTATTGTCTGAAGACACTTGTGATTAAGACCAAAACTCTGGAACACTTTTCCTCTCCTTCTTTCAATTTCTTCCCAAACTGACCATCTTATTTTACTTAACATCTGAACATTTGTTCCCAACTTTGCACTCTATAACTCTCCTAGGATAAATAATACTCATCTCTTTTTAATTTTTATTTTATTGGTACATTTTTAGATATGCATAATTATAACATTCATCATAGGGAATTTGTACCTATATGTGGTATATCTTACTTCTGTTTTCCCATTCTGCCTCCTCCCTTCAACCCCTTTTCCATTCCTTGTTTTTGAGACAGGGTCTCACTATGTAATTCAGTGCCTTTTTTTTTATCGGTACAAGGGATCAAACTCACAACTGTGCACTTTCAAGGCAGGCGCTTATGCCACTGAGCTAAATCCCCAGCCCTCCATTCCTTGTTTACAAAAGATTTGCTTCCATTTTTTCCTGATTTTCTCAATTTTTTCTTTTCCATACTTCCCCTTCCCATTTGAACATTTCCCAATATCTATTATAAATTTTGGTCCTTATTTACACTTTCAGTTTCTCAAACCAGAGAAACAATGTGATATTTGAACATGTGTGCCCAACTCATTTCACTTAAGAAGCTTATCCTTCCATTGTACTAAAAAAAATCTTCTTTATCCATTCATTGATTGATGGGCATATGGGCTGTTTCCAAGATTTGGCTATTACAAATTGTGTCACTATAAACATGAGTGTAGTATTACTGTAGTCTGATGCTTTTAAGTCTTTCAGGATGATAGCAAAAAGGAGAATAGCTGGGTCAAGTGTAATCTCTAGTTTTAGTTTTGTGAACAATCTCCACACTGATTTCCACAGTGGTTGCACCAGTCTACACTCCCGCAAACAGTGGAGAAGGGTTCCTTTTTCCTCAGAGCCCTGCCAACATTTGTTATCTGTTGATTTCTTGATAATAGCCATTCTTTCTGGAGTGGGATGGAATCTCAGCACTGTTTTAATTTGCATCTCTCAAAGACCAGAGATGTTTCTAAAGAAAGTAATGACAGATCAGGCTCTGAAATCAAGCTGGCCAGTGGGCTTAATTCTCTGCATGCAAGCAGTAGCACATATCCAACTAAAGAGATGCCCAAGCACTCAAAAACATTAGCTTTAACATGCTTCTGAGATTTATATTTTTGAGTCTCTAAATTCATCACATTTGACAACAGTTGATATTAACAGATTTATTTTAGTTAACAAAATTGAAATGTGCTGGGGGTATAGTTCAGAGGCAGATCACTTGCCTAGCACATGCAAGGCCCTGAGCTCCAACCCCAGTACCACCAGAGAAAAAAAGCTTAAAAATTATCATTATATAAAGGATAAAATCTATTAGGTCCAAACAACAGAAATAGAGGGTGTTTTGGTTAATTTTCTCTCATTACTAGGACAAAATACCTGATGCCCAAAATTAGGCAAGAAAGGTTTTATTTAGCTCACGGTTTGTAGAAGTTTCAGTCCATAATCAGCTGGCTCTAAGGCAGAATGGCACATAGCAGAAGGCAAAAGTTCATGGTGGCAGAAAACAGTGAAAGCAGCAACAGCAAAAAGGGAGGAATGCACAAGAGAAGACTCTTTCTGTCCCTTATATTGTATGTAGGTAGCACTCACACCCGTAATCCCAGCACTGGACGATGAATAAATCACAAACTCTAGAAGCCCTCCTCCATGACCTATGAGGCTTTGGGGAGACATCCAGAAACAAAAAATAACAGAGGGATATTGTCATAAACAGTCATCTAAAGTCACAGATGTGGAGGAGAAACAAGATGGCAGAGCAGTAAGCAACAGAAACAACAATCTCAGAGAGTAACCATCCAGCCAATGGAATATAGCATTGTGAGGAAGACAAGGAGGGAAGTGGGTGTACAGGACCCAGGAAGAATCTGAATTGCAAATTGAAGCCCACAGACAGAGTGAAGAGAGAAACCCCAACAAAGAAGGAGGGAACCAGAAGTGCCTTGTCACTGAGATGGGACTCACTGCACAAGAGAAGCAGTTCAAACCTGCAGAGCTAGAGTGACAGGCACAGCTGGTGACCCCACAGGCTTCTACAGAGAGATGCAGCAGTGGAAGGGAGCAGCAGACATGAGGACTGCATTGGCTGGTAGTGAGTGCAGTGGACTTAGTCCTCCCAAAAGAGAGAATGATTAGCCAGGACCCATCTTGGAGATGGGCCAGATAAGCCCAGAATCTAGAACTGCCACCAGCTTTCTCCAGTAGCTCCCAGCTGGGCGCAGATCTGTGGAACTGCGTGGATGGCAGCAATCCCAGAGTCTGGTCTCAGGACAGGCCTACTGAGATTATCCACCACTCTGCCATAAAGCTACTGTTGGCTTGCTGGGAGAGATGTACACAGATCAGGACTCTGTCTCCACACATTGTCCACTAGTGAAACCAGAGAGAATCCTGGGAGTGGATTTCTTTTTTTCTTTTTTCTTTCTTTTCTTTACTTTTTTCCCCTATCATTGTCTTTCACTGTTTGATCTTATTTTGTATGAGTGTGAATGTGTTTCCTAGCCTCTTTGCAGTTATGGTTATGTTCTGTTCTTCCTTTTATCTCTTACATCTCTCTTTTCCTTCAGTCTTCTGTACCAGTTTGCCAAAGTTGTCATGATCCTCCTTTGTCCTCTGACCTTGCTTCTAATCTCTTCCTCTTTGTCCATTTCTCTATTTTCTCCTTAATCCATTTTAAATTATAACCCCCGAGGACAAAATTGACATGTATACTGCATATTTTCTGATTTATTTTCTGATTTATTTTGGATAAATTTCTGATTTATTTTTGATTTTGTTATATAACCACAGGTCTAGTTCAAATGGTTAAAAATAGCAAAGTAAGTATTAGCTCAATTTGTCATTTGCTAGGCTATGTTTGATGCTATTGGTACCACCATAACCAAAACTGACATAAGTGTTCCAAAGAGTTGTTG
This sequence comes from Dolichotis patagonum, assembly GCA_004027295.1. Classification (NCBI taxonomy): domain Eukaryota; kingdom Metazoa; phylum Chordata; class Mammalia; order Rodentia; family Caviidae; genus Dolichotis; species Dolichotis patagonum. The sequence continues at coordinate 16,246 of PVJX010000858.1, forward strand.
GTCCTGGTATTCCATGACTGAGATTGACTAAGGGTCACAGAAAAATACTGTGGCACAGTGCCAAAGAACCAGGGACTGGGCCAAACAAGCAACAACTTCTCATCTCCAACACAGACTCAAACCCAAAAACCAACTATACCTGGAAAATACCTCAGAGAAGTAAACTCACAGATGTACTACACTTACAAAATGAAAAAACCTCCTGAGACAGTGATGCACACCTGTAATTCCAGTACTCAGGAGGCTGAGGCAGGAGGATTGCTGGGAGTTCAAGGCCAGCCTAAACTGTATAGCAAGATTCTGTCTCAAAAAAAAAAAAAAAAAAAAGATAAAAAAACTTTTTTAAAAAAGAAAGGTAAATGTGGAGATATCTAGGGCTTGATTCTAAAATGTGAAAATGAAAAGTGACATCAGAAAATAAATTTTGACAAGTTATGTGAAAAGTGTTCCAGCCATTCATGGACTAAGGGGAGAGAGAATAAGGCCACACCAGGAAGCAAGCCCAATCTGGGAACCAGCACCATGCATGGGCCACTGCCAGACAGAACAGCCAGACCCCAGCCCCTTTTGGTGTGTGGGCTGACAAATAAGAAGTCCCTCCCCTGCCCCTGTAAGTGACCAGTTTATCCAGAGAGACACAGGCTGTGATGATAATTACCAAGGTGAAATGCAATTGGATGACTGTGGTGCTTTGATGTTTCATTAACATTGCAGGTCTAGGGCCGTGGTCTGATCATAGGTTCAGAGGATAGCAGTATACAGAGTGGCATCTAGTGGGTAGATCTCCTTCTGATGGTTGCAGCCATTGTTGATTCCTAGGGTCTAGTTTTAATGTCCTATATTGTTTCCATTGTTTTGTTGGGTTGGGTTTTACTCTCTTTTGTTTTATTTGATTTTGTTAAATCTGATGTGAGGAGTAACTGTTTCAAAGATAGCAAGATATATTATGATAGAAATTTTGGATTTACTGTTGTCTGTTTTGAAGTCCTTTATTGCATTCATTATTTTGTTTTTATTGTTTATATTGTATTCTGTTCTGCTTGATTTTTACTATATCTAAAGTTATCTGCAGCTATTTTTCAGACGTCAAAAGGCATTATGGTAACTACTGTTGATACTGTAATGTTTTGAAGTTCTACACTGGTTTATTTTGATTGGTTTTATTGTGTTTTACCATCTTTAAAATAAAATTTTTTAAAAAGTATTCCAATTTTTTTTAAATGTGACATCAAGGCAGACCTGGTGGCACAGGCATGGAATCCCAACATCAAGGGGGCTGGGGCAGGAGGACTGAAAAATCAAGCCCAATTTGAGTATCTCAGTGATTTAGGAAGACTGAAAAAAAAATGGGCTGAGATGTATCTCAGTGCCAAAGTCCTGGGCTCAATCCCAGAAAGAAATAGAAGTGGGGGGAGAAAAAGAGGGAGGAAAGAAGGAAGGGAGGGAAAGAGGAAGGAACAGAGGGAGGGAGGGATGAATAAAGGAAGGAAGGAGAGAGGGAAGGAAGGAGGAAGACTTCACACTACAAGTATGTACTGCAGACCTAAGACTCTGCCCCAAGGCTGAACAAAACAATTATCCTTCCCCCTCTCTTCCTCTTTCTCTCTTATACATAGAATAAAGTCATCTGGAAGGAGGCTGCAGTGTGGTTGAGCGGTAGAATGCTCACCTATCATATACAAAACCCTGAGTTTGATCACAGCATCATCACAACAACAAAGAGAAGCTCAAAGGACACTCACAGGAGGACCTGTAGGAAGCTCTAATGTGGATGACAGAAAAGGGACACTGTTACTGGATTTTAGGGTGCTAGAGTCTCCTTCTGAGGTAGTTTCTAGGTTCTTTCCATCTCAAACAAAGAATTAGGTGAAACAAGTAAAAATAGTGGCAGTTTCACATTTATTAGAGGTACAAAAAATTAAAAATGAAAGGTAAGGGAAAAACTGGTCCTGGAGAGTGAGTTTGGGTCAAGTAAAAAGTAATGAAAAATAAAAATAAAATATGAAAAAAGGAGTACACCCCAGGATATGGGACAGGCTGACTTGAGGTGGCACATTAGTGAGCTCTTCTTGGCACCTGTGTCCTTTTCTCCTTTCATATTTCCATCATACACATATACATGGTTTACCCTATCAACAATCTGCAAGGGTTTTCTTGCAAAGTCCACATGCCGGGTCTTTGGAATCTGCTCTTGACATGTGTCTTGGGATTTTGTAATTAACAGGTCATGCTAACTCCCACAGCCAGCTTTACCACACCCTACCTTCCTGTCTCAATACTTCACCAGAACAGGCAATTTAAGGATTCTAGATGCGATCCAGAAAGTCTTTGTAGTAAAATTATCAAATGCATTATTTTTAAAGAAACTGAAGGAAATCTTTTGATACAAGATAATTTGAAGAAGTATAAATCTTTCCACAAGAAAAGTTTTTATATAATTTATTTTCAGGTGAACAAAAATAAAAGCACTAAATCCAAAATTCTTAAGCAAATTGTTACTTCTCACCTAAAAAGATCATTTCACCAGGTGATGGCATTTTCTAGAAGAGGGCATCTCCTTTCATTATCAGCTTCTACTAACGGCATAGCACAGATGATGGAGCGCAGAAGGTGAAGACGTCATTATACTCTACAACTTATGGGTGATGTTCACATGGGCCCTGATGTCACTGTGACGAACTCTGTCACTCTATCATTCACTTCTTGGTAGAGAAAGGAGGTCCAGCACTGAGGGGAGCCAGGTAGAACTGAACTGTAGGCACCAGGCAGGAGATGAAGAGGTCCTAGTAAGTCTTTCGTAGAAACTCCGGATTTATCTCCTCTTAATGTACTTGTAATAATGTACCTTTGTTTGTACAGAGGGAGTCGAAAGCAAGGCCAGGATAGAGGCTGGAGAGGGAGACAGGAAGGACAGTAAATTCAGGACCAAAGACATCAGTTCTTCCCTTCCTGCAGTACAGGGGAGCAGGGTGAGTGCTCTGAGAAAAAGCTAGAAGGACAATAGGGACAGCAACACAGCTACCCAAGCTAAGAGACCAGAGCAAGGGAAGTAAGAATTGACAACCAGTCCTGACAGTGACCACGAAGAAATTCATGGGTGGGGACACAGGTTAAGGATTTTTCTACACTCTTTAGGACAAATAGAATAGCTCGCTTTTATTCCTCCCTTTCAGTTTAAAGCAAAGTTATTGAAACATTTGGGTTCTGTTTAGAACAATATTTGGGAATCTTCATTATGGTAAAGTTTCCCACACACACATTAAAAAACCACTTTAGGCTAACCTTTTCTCCCAGTTATTCTTTGAAAATAGTGTTGCTTGTGAAAGAAAGAAAAAGAAAAAAGAAAAGGGCTTTCACTGCCAAGGTATTTGCAACAACGACACCCACAACAACAGAAAAAAAAAAAAAACAGGCAATTTGCAAGTACTTGAAAAGCATCTTTAGGGCACAGACTTCCCTTTATTCTTATTTTTGAAGCTTACTATACACTTTCTTTTGCCATGCAATTAGCGATGAAGCCCTGGGCAAAAGAGCTGAGTTTCTAAACCTCAGTTTTTCATCTGAAAAATTAGGAAGATGCTACCTATCTCACAGGCTTTTGTAAACATTACAAGAAGAAGACTGAGCTTGCGCTGAACAATGAACACTCCGAAAAGCCAAACCGTCCCCTCCCAGCTCTGTTCCAGTTAGCACCACTCAGAGACCAACAGCAACCTCTCTCTCCTGATGTGCCTCCAAGAGTCAGAAGTGCTCTTCAGGACAGTTTTGCAACTCTGCACTGAAAGTCTACCCTGGAGAGAAAAGCAAAGAACTTCAGGAAAACAGCTGAGGTGCAGGGTTTGAGAAGCTCAGAAAAGCAGGGCATCCTGCCTAGCAGCAAGAACCTTCCAGTATTCCCAACCATGCTTCTTTCAACAAGAGTAAATGCTTTTCTTAAATCACTTAAATAAAAGTGCACTTAACACATTTTATGCATTGGGGGATGTACCTCCAACAGTGGGCCTTCTTTTTGGCTCGCCTGTTGCCAAACTGGCAATGATTTTGGGACCCATGATGCACATGGCCCAGAAACCCATCCAGGCGGATAGACTACAGGGCATGACCCCTTATCCCTATACAAAAGAGAAAGAGGGACCTCCAGTTAACGTGGGATACACTGATGGGTCTAGCTATGACCCAGACCCATGTTGGACAGCAGTAATTGTCCAGCCTAGTATGAAACTTTGGTTTGGAACCAGAACAGGCAGGTCAAGCCAAAGGGCAGTTGTGCACAGTGTGATTGCTTGTGATGCACACTGGAGTCCCCTTACATGGGTGCACAGGCAATTGGGCCATCTTTAGGGCACTGATGCTCAGGCCACCGCTTGGGCAGAGTGACAGAGCACTGTCTCTTGTGAGGTGCTGACCTGTGATGAGATGTATGGGAGTGTGGTCAAAAAGTGGACCATGTAGGCTATCATAGTTCAGCACATAAGCCCCTCCTCTTGCTAGGAAATGACTTAACAGATGCCTTGACCAGGCAATGCAATGGTTGACCACTACCAATAGTATCTGACCAAAGACATTAACTACTGCATATGGTTTGCTGCTAAGAATAGCATCTGACCAGGGACAAGGACCATGAATTTAATTCTCCAGGTTGAAGTCCTTGCTCAACATATGACCCAGGTCTGTTACACACCAAGCTTTAATGTTGTGTATTGATGAATCTGTTCAAAAGAAAAAAGTGGTATTGCAAAACCACATGGTTCTTGATTTGTTAATTACAACACAAGGAGATTGTATGCCCTGTTACATGAAAAATGCTACTTTTGTGTGTGTGTGTGTGTGCTGGAGATTGAACTCAGGACCTTGCACTTGCCAGGCAGGTGCCTATACCTGCTGAGCTAAATCCCCAGCCCAAATGCTGCATTTATATATACCTGACCTTTTAGGGTGTGGGGGTGGGGAACTACTCAGACTGTTTCAAAGCTCAGGGACATCTAAGGACACTTGAGGATGTGACCCCACTTGTCTAGTGTAGGATCATAGTGGGATACAGTTATGTAACCATGGCTTAGCACAGGTAAACATGCATGCATGAGTTACAGCACTGTGTAAGAATGTAAATATGAGATAACAACTTGTATAAGAATTATATGATAAAGACAGAGGCAGCTCTTGCTGTTGCACTCTTGTAATATTTTACTCTGCTCTGCTCAATGCTGCCTGCTGTTGTTATTGATGTCTTGCACACAAATGTTCTTTAACCTTAGGACCTCACAAAAATCTCCTTTGGCGGGCTGGGGATTTAGCTCAGTGGCATAAGAACCTGCCTGGAAAGTCTAGGTCATGAGTTCGATCCCTGGTACCAAAAAACAAAAACACAAAACAAAAATCTCCTTGGGCCTCCTGAGAGGGCCAATATAGACATTACAATGAAGCTGGAAAGATACATGAGAAATCATTGTACCATGCTCAATTAAAGTATGTACAAAAATTATACAATAAAGTCTTTAAAAACTCACTCTTTGGAGTCAGAAGTAGTGGTGCACACATGTTATCTCACCACTCTGGGAGGCTGAGGTAGGGGGACACCAAGTTCAAACCCATAGTGGGCAACTTAGCAAAATCCTATGTTAAAATAAAAAGGGATGGGGATTCTGCTCAGTGCAAAAACCCAGGGTTCAATTTCCAATACTCCATTTAAAAAAGGAAAGAAAAAAAAAGAAAGAGGGGGAAATAAAGGGTCACTCTAGAGACCAAGACAGGAGGAATACAAATCTAAGGCCAGGCTAAGCAATTTAGCAAGGTCCTATCTCAAAATAGGGGAAGTATATTAGTATTTCCTGAGTTCAATCTCCTGTATTTAAAAAGTCATTCTTTACTACAAGAAATGAAAGAAGACCATGGTAGTGTACTCCAAGTGGACCAATTCCTACCTGTCCATGAACCTACACTGCAACTCCTCCCTAATGAACATTTACCTATTATCTAATGGTGATGTTCTTGATTATCTGATCTATTATATATGCCTTATATTGAGTATATGCTGTGATTGTTTAATATTTATCATAATATTAAACATGTTTACTGCCCAAATTCATCTCACTGGATCTAGAGTTGCTGATAGTTTCTATCAGCAAACCTTGATAGAAAGACAAATGAAGACATGAGAGACAGGGAACATCTTTACAGAGGCATCAGGGAACTCCACCAGAATGGAGTCCCAAACTTACTTAAATGCCCAGTTTTATTCACAAAAAAGCAAAGGCATTGTGTTCTGCTGAACATAGATGCACATTTTAGATTATAAAGGTATAGCAACAATTTATGACAAACTGTTAGCTTCATCAAATTATTCCCAGGATGTCCCTCCTTGCTTCACCAGCAAGGTTTGCCTCTGCCCGAGCTGACAGAACACTGCATCTTCAAGAAGTTCCAACTCCTCAGTGTCAGCAGTCTTCTGCACCCTGAGTCAACTCAAGCAGGTGTAAACCCACTGTCTGCTGCAAGGAACTCCACAAATCCTCCTTCTTGTTTTGTTAAGCTATTGATTAGTGAGCCAAGTTTATTGTTTTTAATGCAACAATACCTTCTTTCCAATTTTACTAACTATGCAAAAAATATTCATTAATAACAGGATGGCAATGGTTATCATAGCCCAATATTATTTTGCTGGGGTATAACTTTGATCATTAACATTGAAAAATTAAGGGTTATTAAAGCCTTATTCAGCTGCATTTGTGGAGTTGATTTTATGTCCTTATCATACCCCTCCTTTTATTTTTGTAAATATTTTTAGTATTTGATGGGCTCTTTTGACTAGCACTTGGGCTTGAAGATTATAGGAAATATGTGAAATATTCCATTGCTTACAAAAGATTTGAAAATGAGAAGTGGTGTAAACTAGACCATTGTTGGGCTGGGGATTTAGCTCAGCGGCGTAAGCGCCTGCCTTGCAAGCGTGTGGTTGTGAGTTTGATCTCTGGTACAGATTAAAAAAAAAATCTGTCTCCATAAACTAGACCATTGTCTATTTTAATCTGTTTAGGAATACCATTATGAACAAAATAACTAAGGCAATTGCATATCACATGAGAGACAGTTTCATCACATTGTGCACTGGCATGAAGCATTCCTGAATAAGTACAACAGAAACATGTACATAAGACAACTAACCAAAAAAAGGGATACGAGTAACATTTATCTGCCAAATCTGATTAGGCCCCAGACTGTGGAAACTGACTCCTCTGTGGTGGACCAGTACCCACTATCCTCTGTTGAGCTCAGACCTTAAAGTGAAATCTCTGAAAAGGTCTTAGCAGTTTTGATGTAACAATTTATGAGAAATACAGGCTCACTGAAAGCAGAGAACATTATCAGAGCATCAGCTATTCATTTCCTTCAGAAATAAGTCCAGAGGGTCCAGAGTGGGAGCAGAGGTGAGTGATGAGAGGATGGGAGCTTGTTTGCACCAATTTTTATAACTGTAGGAAAAGCATGAATAAATCTGGCACAATAGTGGGCTTGACATAAGCAGTTTCAATATTTTGGACAGAATTCATCAGATAGTGAGTCTGAAACTATATTTAAAAGTTCTTGGGGGAATGTTTGTAAAGCCAGTATGATAGCACCTAATTCTGCTTTTTGGATGGAGGAAAATCTTGCCCTTTTTAGCTTAAGGGTGCAGCCTGAGCCACCAGTAAACACAGTACATGCCTGTGAAAATGGGTTCAGGGTGAACAACTGTACAAAGGATGAAAAGAGTAGTACTTAAAAAGTGTAAGAGCTTATCAGCAGGCCAAATTCAAGAATTTCTCCATAAAAATCAGCTAGTTCGCATTATAGTAGCACAGACTGTTGAAATAAGGATCAAATTCCCCATGAGGAATGGGGATCCTGATAACATGAGAATCATAACCTGATCATTGATTAACTCTTTCTATACAAGATAATAAGAGAAGTTACGAGCTTAGTATAAAGTATGATGTTTTTATGGCCTCCATGACTCAAAAAGAGCCATTATAAAAAAAATTTTTTTAGATTTCAAAAATCATCAAATAATTTATTTTAAAGTTAATAAAACCAAACAAAATAAAACAGAATAAAGCCAATCAAAACACTGAAAGAGATACAGTATTTCAAAACAAGGTAATAGGAAATCAACAATGGCTATCATAATGCCTCTGCTTATCTTGAAAATAGCTGCCCATACCATCAGACATAATAAAATCAAACAAAACAGAACAAAATAAAACCAATCAAAATGAAACAATGAAAGTGATACAGGACTTCAAAACAAAATAATAGGAAATCAACAATGGCTACCATAATATATCTTGTTATCTTTGAAACAGCTGCCCATGCCATAAAATCAAACAAAACAAAACAATGAAAATGATACAGGACTTTAAAACAAGAAAATAGGGAATTAACAATGGCAACCACCTTCAGAAGGAAATCCCCTATAGTTGCTATCTTGCATACTGTTACCCTCTAAATAGATGCTCAGATTACTGGCTTTAGACCTGCAAAGTCAATCAAACAGTACAGGAATTAAGGTTTTGTTGTTTGTTTGTTTGTTTGTTTGTTTTTTCACTTCAGTGGTTATCATCTCAGCCTGTGTTTTTCCACATCAACTGGTTGCTTACTGTAGAGTGGAGTCGGCCCTTCTTGTCTCCCAGCCTGCACACCAACTGGCTCACAGGAAGGGATTAGCTTCTTCATGGTTCTCTTCCTGGGAGGCACAGCTGCCACAAGCTCACAAGAAAAGGTTAGCTTCTTCTTGGTTTTTGTCCTAGGATGCATGGCTGCCACTGGCTCACAGGAAGGGGTTAGCCCAGCCCACAAACTGCCACTGGCTCACAAGATAGGGTTAGCTTCTTCTTGGTTCTCTTCCTGGGATGCATGGCTAACACTGGCCCAAAGGAAGGTGTTGGCCTGGCCCACAACTGCCACTGGCTCACAGAAAGGGGTTAGTTTCTTCTTCTAAAATTTTTGTCATAGGAGTCAACTGTCCAATAAGTCTAGGAGGTAAGCAGGGAGTGAGAAAGAGAAACCGCTGAATAGGAAATTGTGGATCTATACAATCTAGTTGACAATGACGAGAGGAAAAATCAGGACCCGGAAGAAGACTAAATAGGTGTGTCAATTGGTGAGTAGGATCCCTAAACTGCACCAGAGCCAGTTAATACCACCCAGCATATTTGGAATCATTTAAAGTGTTTCATTGATTTCTCCAAATGAATGGATTTGTAGCTTTATTGTAGACAGCTAAGTTAGGTAGAAATACTAAGGCAGTCAGGACTAGGACCTCAAGGGAGTCAATACAGATGATTAAAACACATTACAACTGTGGTTGGAGGCACATCTGTTGGAATCCAGGCCTCAAACTAAAGACAAAATGACCAGAGACAATAAATTAGTATCAGTTACTCCAGTGGATGACTGGAACCCCTTGGTTCATCTCCTCCTTAAAAAAAAAAGTCTATGTTCACTTAGATGAATGGCCTCTTGGATCAATATTACCTACGCAGCTAGATACACTTATAATCTTATTGATTGATCATAGTTTTGTCCTGCATTGTACCTACCTCATGATTTTTTACTGACCTCATGATTTTGCTTTATACAACTTATTCTATAAAATGTTACCTGCAGCAACTCATTTTTGGGTCCCTTCCTATCTATCAGGAGCTATCTCTCTAAATAAATCTTTCCTACTCTTAACTTCTGTTGTTCCTTAAAATTTATTCTTTGGTTTTGGGAAACGCAAGCTTAGCATATCTGACATCTAGCAGGTTGGGAGTTACATTTTTCCCTATGTCATTTGGAGGCACCAGTGACATAATTGAAAGGAAGAGTTTATTGTTGCTTCATAGATTCTGGATTGTGACTCAAATATTTTTCAATTGCTTATCCCTTGAATTTGTATGCCTTATCTTGAGAAGAAGAGAAGAAGAGAAGCAGGTCCTGGGGACCCAGAAAGGATTTGAAGCAAAAACTGAAGCCCACATGGAGAGGGAAGAGAAAGACTTCAACAAAGAAGGTGGCAAATGGCGCTTTCTCTGAGTCCTGACTCACTGAGTGGGCGTGGCTCAAACCTGCAGATGCACAATGACTACTAGGCCAAGATGCCTCCATAGAGAAACACACCAGTGGAACAGAGCAGTGGACATAGCAGGTTGCAGTGGCTGGTGAGTTATTCAGGTTCAGACATACCCCAGAAGAGGGTGACTGGCAGGTAACCATGTTGGAGAGAGGGCAACTGAGCTTGCAACTCAGAGCCGCTGCAGGCTGGCTCCATCGAGGCCACTGTGAGAGTGAGGCAGAACCAAATTCCAGCCAACAGGAGGCACATGTCATGTTGCAAGCTTAACAAGTCATATTCTACCTTCAGAGCCAGAAACCAGCCAGAACTTCAGTGAAACTAAAGGTATAGACTTGCTGGGAATATCCACTATTCCACTATAAATCTACAGCTGGCTTGCTGGGATTCATCAACATGATCGGAACTCTGTCTGCTCACTTTGTCCACCAGTGACAGCAGAGACATGCCTTGAAGTGGACTTCTTATTTTTTTCTTGATTTTATTTTTTCATTGTTCTTATCAGTGTGAACATTTAGGAGGGACTCATGCAGTGAGTCCCCAATTTCCTGCAAGGAGTTACAGCTGAGCAAGAGACAAGTAGTGCAGCAGGGATCTGGGATGGCCAGTTGTTCACAAGGAACAAAAGGCTACAAGGCAGCTGGAACCTTGATATTCATAAGGAACATTCACACTGAGGAAAATTGGTGAGGGGATTATGACTGGACATGCTAGGTAAGTGGCTAGGCAGACAAGGCTTGAACAAGAGGGAACAAAGCATTCTTGCAAGGATTAAAGAGGGCCAATAAAGAAACTGTGGTTTCCCAAGTGAAACTTTTTACCTTGTTACTTCTACTACTTGCTTTAAAGATCCTTGCCATCCCCAGCAGGTCTTATCTTGCCCTGTGAAGGCCACAGCATCACTACCCACAGTGCTTCAGCTGTGACCAGAAGCAAATGAGGTGTTTCCTCATTCCAATCTGGCTCAAATGGCAGGAAAAAGCCAATATCAGGCATCCTCTAGACTCACTTTATAATTTGTGGTCCCCAACACTGTTTCTAATTTTTTTATTGTCATTGTTCTGTTCTGTTGTTTTTATTTCTTCCTTCATTCTTTCTTTCTGGTCTTCACAGTTTCCCAGAGTTTGCAAAATCTCCATTTATCTTCTAGTCTTCCTTCTAATCTCTTCTATTTCTCTATCTTTCCCTCAAACCCTTTTAAATATTCTCCCTTGGACGTAAAATCACCATACTGAAGGCATATTTATAGTACATAATTTTCTGGCTTGTTTTAAATTTTGTGATATAACCACAAATCTAGTTCATATGGTTAAAAATGGCAAATTAAATGGTTACCACAGTTTGTCATTTTCCAGGCTGTTTGATGCTATCATGATTGCTGCTGTACCACTTCAGCCAAAGTAACGTAATTGTTGTGGGTTAACCAATGGTAAAGTTGGAATACACAGCTGAACTGAGCCAGTGTGGTTCTGGGTATGGAAGACCTACCTGAGGATTGTTTCCAACAGCAAAAAACAACTGGAGGGGAAGATGGTATGCTATTGCTGGAGAAGCTTGTGTTGGTTTTCCTAATATGAACTCAACTTTTCTCATCATCAGGGAAGCTCAAGTCCTCGATGTTGCTAAGGATGGCTGCTGTTCTTTATCGGGGAGCTCTGGTCCTTACCTTGAGCACTGCTTCCTGGCTCCAGTGCGGATCCTTCATCTTGCTGGCACAGACCTTCTAGCTTCCACCATGGACCTCTGGGTCTTCCAGTGCAGATCTTTGATACAGACTTGCATGAGACATTGTTGTGGGCCTATGGACTCATGGAGGATATTGTCATTGGCTCTAGGTCTTCAGATGGACTCATGTGGAACACTGAGGAGGGATCCAGGCCCTCAGATGGATTTTTCTTTTTGGGTCTTTAGCATGTGGACAGATCTCTTGCACTCCTCTGCATTTGACTTTTCGGATGCATATTATAAAATAACCCTATAAATTATGTGTCCTGTAGTAAATCTATTCTCTTGAAAAAATACAACAATTGTTCTAATCAGTTATTCTTCCTAACATGCCAAGACTGAGATTGCCTAAGGGTCATAAATAATATAACAGTCCAATGCCAAAAAAACCAGGGGCTAAGCCAAATAGGCAATAACTTCTCATCCCCAAAAAACTGAAGAGGTACAATCTTGCAACAGACTCAAAACACAAAAGCCAGCTACACTTGGAAGACATCTCTGAGAATTACTCATTTCCTGAAGGTCCTAAACATTTAAACAATAAAGCTACTTGCATAAGCAATTAATAAGCATCAATCCAGGGATTAAACAAAAACAAAATAGAAAATGAGAAGACACCTAAGCAATATACAACCCCAGACTTCGAGCTCACCAAAGGAAATGCCAGGAGACAATAAAGTAGGACTATTCAAAACCCGCCCTTCTGGACTACTTAAAGTGGTAACAGCAGAAGTAACAAAGCATATGAATGAAGCTCTAGAAAAAACATCAAATCAGAAATAGTTTCTCAGATACAGAGATGGGGACCATAATGAAAGACATGCTTAATGACTCTAGAGGAGATAAAGATTGAGAAAAAAAAAAAAACAGAGGGCCTTAGGAAATGATGGAAAAAATGAACACCCAATATAGGAAAAAAATGGAATTCATGAAATAGTTTCAGACAACCAAGCAATCAAAACCTCCACTAAAAGTATATGCAGCAGAATGAGCAAATGTAGGGGTATAATATCAGATACAGAAGACAAGTTTGCAGTTAAAGATTATGAGAAGAAATATTCCTTTAAAATAGCAAGGGGAGCTGGGCTTGGTGGTGCATGCCTGTAATCTCAGCATTTGGGAGGTTGAGACAGGAGGATCATTGCAAATTTGGGACCAGCCTCGGCTACAAAGTGAACTCAAAGCCAGCCTGAACTGCATAGTAAGATCCTGTCTCAAAAAACACACACACAAAAAAAGACAAGGGACCACAAAAAGTCAATCCAAAAACTGCTAGCTGATGCAAAGAAGAATAACATAAGTTTGACTGGAGTCAATGAAAAAGCAGAATAGTGCAAATGACATTAAAAAAAAAGAAAAAGAAAAATCTGTTCACAGAAATAATGCCAGAAAAATTACCAAGCAGAGAAAAAGAATTTGAATACAGATAAGCAAGACATACAGAACTTCAGTTAGTCATGATTAAGAAAAAAGCCTACACCAAGGCCTATAATAGTCAAGATTTCACAAATTCAACACAACACAATATTAAAACCTTTAAGAGAAAAAAAAAAACACCTACAAAGGAAAGCCCATCAGAATCACAGCAGACTTCTTGACTGATACAAACTCTCAAGTTAGGAGAGCTTCAAGTATTTCAAGCCCTAAAAGAAAACAATCTCCAACCCTGATTGAAAGAGCTCACAAAATGATCTTTCAAAATTTATGAAGATACTTCCATGACAAACAATACTTGAGGAAATTCATGAATACCAAACCAGCATTCCAAAAACGTTCTGAAGAACATTCTAGAAGGAGATGACAAGGACTACAACTCTTCAAACCCAACAGAATGCGACCACCAGGTAAGGCAAGCAGTTAAATAGAGGGGAAATTTCCAAGGCACAAAAATCCCATTTGCTGATTTGCTTACTGAGCACTCCTTTTGGTTTCATGTTCCTTTGCCCTCTGTTGTTTGCTGCTACAGTGGCTCAGTCCCTGTTTGGGCACCACTTGCCAGGTTTGAGCTAGCAAATCCTGGTAGAGAAACAAAGGAAGACATCAGAGACAGAGAATGGAGTCCCAAACTTATTTAAACTTCTAGTTTTATTCAGAAACAAGCAAAGGCATTCTGCTGAACACAGGTGCACGTTAGATTAGAAAGCCATGATGACAATTATGCCAAATTGTTAAATTTATCAAATTGGTCCCAGGACATTCCTTGTTTCACCAAAAAGGCGTGCTCCTACCCAAGCTGACAGAACACCTCATCTTGAAGATGTTCCGACTTCAGTGTCAGTATCTTCTGCATCCTGAGTCACCTCAAGCAGATGTTAATCCATTGGGTACTGCAAGGAACTCCACATGAAGCACAAAGGAAATATTAAACCAAGATCTTGCTATCCTGAGCTCTCACTAATGTTAATAACATGAAGGTATTTCCAAAAGTGTTTTGCAATAAAGCCAAGACTTTTTATCAGGAAGAAAAACAAGTAGGATTTAGTAAGAAAAAAAAAAGTGTTCTCTTGATCCTTGTCCCAAAATCAGTATAGAGAACCAGACACACTGATCTCTCCCCACAGGTACTGCGTAATAGCCCCACTGACAATAGCCCCATTGACCTGCAGCAAGACAGGTACATAACCATCACCAATGCTCACCTCTTTCCAACAACTTCAGCTGGTTCTACCACCTTCTCATAACAGTACCTCCCCAGCCTTACACAGGCTACACATCTGCAGACCTTCAGACCCATGTTTCTCACAGAGCTCTGAAGAGACTAAACCTCTCCAGTAGCACTCAACTACTAGAAACTTCACCAAAGCACATCCAGAAAGAACAGGAAGTGGCTGTGATCTGGCAATAAAGATCTAGGTCTTCCTAGCACATGTGTGCACATGGCAAAAGAAAACACAGCAGTAAATAGCTAATGTCTTGAGTACTTACTGCATGCTGAGCACCATTAGATGTATTTTCCTCTAAAAAATTAAGAACTCTCATTATAAAGAAAAATGATAAAAAAAATACAACATCAAAAATACTTTGCTGAGAAGTTAGGAAAAAGCATGTACAAAGATTCACAGTTAAGAGGCAGAACTTCCAACAAATAAGGGAGGGTAGATACCAATGTCTTTATTATGCCATAACTTCTCAGGAAGCTCAATTTACAAGACAAATACCAGGACATGGATGATAACTTGGTGGTGAAGTATCATAGAAACATTGAGGACACAAGTCAACTGACAACCCATCCTGGGCACTGCAGGGAGACAGCCAATAGTAGGGACACAGTGTCAGCAACCTTGGTATTTGAGATTCATTCTCAGCCAGAATGCTAACTTAAATAACAGTGAAAACCATAACTTGGAATAAAATCACTCAGGGTCTGCAGTTCAATTCACTCTTTTCCCAAGTGGCAAAATGTATAAGGCCAACCATATTTACACCAGAAAAGTGCATGGTAAACATTAAGGCACAAGACTAGGGTAGACCAAAATGTGTAACTGCTACTGTAAAAGAGAGGAAAAGTGCTCTAAAGGATATAATTGCATGTATGTTTAAGTGTGTAAGATGAATGACCATATTACTATTTTTTGTTAAATCATGGAACAGAACTGTTGACAGTCTCATTGCTTGAATGTCTACTTTGTATGTTTTAACTTTGTAACTTGAACAACTATTTCCAAGATGACAGTATGTAAGTTTTCAAGTAATGACTTCTCAGTATTTTTTTTTTTATCCCCCCGCCCCCGGAATATTGTATTGTTGCTACCCTTTTTTCTATTTTGTTTGTTTTCTTTTCTTTTTAAAAAAAAAAAAAGACTAGGGTAGATACCTGAAATGGTACTATGATTGCAAACACCAACCATCCTGGTTTTTCTGGGACAATCCTAACCTTCACTACCCTTCTTTTTCTTTGGAGGAGGGGAATATCGGGACTTGAACTCAGGATCTCATGCTTGCCAGGCAGGTGCTGCACCACTGAGATAAATCCCTGGCCCTTGCACTCATCTTAATCAAACTACATTACAATTTCAAATACACTATCACCCTTCCAAGTTAGTACAGTACATCCATTCTCTAGAGTTCTCATTAGAGACTATGTGGATCACACCTGTCAAGTACCATACTTACCTCAAACACTACTACACTGTACTCTAACCAGTGTTGTTCCTTTTCTTTTAATCATACTTAAGTTTTAATCATCATCACATATATCTAGCTGGATTCAAGAAACAATCCGGTCTGCAAGACATGGAAAGCCATTTCTTATTGTCATATACCTATTATGTTAGCATAACTGGGCAGGCCTGAGACGTCCTCATTAGTTTTATGATGACTCTTTCACCTTCAAGCTCAGGAGCTGATTTTTTTTTTAACTTTGTGTCCCAAACTCTACACATGAAACACTTCCAGAACAGCTAGAGTCTTGACTTTCCTCACTAGGGAAGATGAAAGGATTAATCCAGATTAGAGGCTGGGGTTGAAGGTCTCCAGAAGAGCTATTGCTGAGAAAAAGAATCAGGCTTTTCTCAGCAGCTACACTCTTATTTATAGACTGAAATTTGAAAATACTTGCATTTCAGAAAGGGTTCTGCTGCCTTTTAAAAGTTGGCAAACCACCAATCTACATGGTCCTCTGAGGTTTCTTCCAAGTGTTAAATTATGGTTTTAATGTTTTAAAAACAATTTTAGGGTATGTTGGCATTATGGTTTTAACTTTCTAAACTCTCTTATTCAACAAATACTTGGAAAGTGATTTACTCTGTGGCAAGACTCTGTGCTAGATGTAGTAGGAGGGATAACAATGATCAGGGCATCAATACAGACTCTGCCTTCAGGGGATACACTGGGAGGGGTTTTCATTTGTGTGGTTTTGAATTTTGTTCTTGTTTGCAACACAGGGAATAGAACCCACGGCCTCTGCAGAGATACATTCCCAGCCCTATTAATTTTGAGAGAAGTCTCCCTAAATCACTGTCTCCCTAAGTTGCCCTGAAACAGAATTCCAAGTTTAAGGTCAGTCTAAGCAACACAGCAAGGCCTTTTTCATAATAAAAAATAAAAAGGGCTGGGCATGTAGCCTGGGTTCAACCCCGGTACTGTAAGAAAACACCAAACTCAGTAGTGATGGAAAAATATGTCCACTGGGAGTCACCAAGTATTTCCTCAACTATTAAAATGAAATGGCAAAAATGTGGACATTCAGCTGTTACATATTTCTTCATGGACACTGACCCAAGTGTCCCTTCTCCACTGCTCCTTACTCAGAAGACACAGGCAAAATCATAACAACAAAACTCATTATAAGTTGAAAAATTAAACTAGATTTTATTAAAATATACATAAGTAGCCATCATTTTTCATCATTTCATTAGTTTTGGGGAAATGAAGTAAAAAGTAACTATCCTAGAATAGAGAAATGAAGGCTAAAAGAGTCGAGAAAATCATATTCTAGCCCAGAGGTGCTACTTACCAGTCTGGAAAAGGTCTTTTGTATTGTGTCCTTAGCCACAAAATGAGGTGGTTCAAATATATATTGTCTAGGATCAATTGCAGCTCTAAAATCTCACTGTCCTATTAGTAGTAGCAAATGCTGACTAATGTGCTAACTACATGGCAGCTACTCACAATGAAAAAGGAATGAACACTTAATTCATAGGAATACTTTTAAGGAAGACATGAGTGATTCAGAAGTTTGTTACTTCACAAATGCATTGATTTACTATTTTATTCACACCAACTAGTATACACAAAAAATGTATATATGTTGCTTTCAAAAAATTCCATGTTCCATGAGAACTATATAAACAATGTAAAATGTTTCTGCTATGTAATGAAAATCAGAATTCCCATTTAGTGTTAGGAAAATATTCAATAACTTGAATTTATAGTGAAACATTGCAGAGCAGTCTTTTCATGAAGGAGCTTTACAGTCTGGAGGCAGTACATTTCATACTTTCAAGCACTTTGGTATAAATGAAATTAAATCAAAAAACCAAAATCTCCATTTTGGTTCTCACATTAACTGAATCTTCAGCAATGAGCCAACTGCACAAACACCTTTGGTGGAAGAATAAAAACCTGTAATATAGGTTTTTATGCTAAGAAAGCTCTTCACAGAATTCTGGAAAGGAATGAGCACACATCACCCCCTTCCACTTCTGGGCTCTCGGCAGTGGGACTAAGGCCTTATAACCTCAGATCCAGCTTGGCTGGAACTTAAGTGATCTTGGCTCCTCCCTCTTCACACACAAAAATGACCTTGCATCAAGGAAGCTCTGAGCTATAATTCACATTTAAAGTACAACACAACTTTCTAAAAATCATGTTATTAATAGCTTCTCTAGAAATCTATACAGAAAAAAGAAAAACATACTTCATTAATAAAAAAAGTAAGTTTAATAATCCACTGACAATAGTTCTTAAGTAACAGAAGTAACCATTGCATGCTACAAATATTTCTTCATTGAGGTCACACTTAACTTTGACAAGTATACAACCACATAAATCTAAGGAATTTTCATTGCATTATTTTTATAATTGCATCTTCTCATCTATACTGTCCAAATATGGTACTGATTTTTTTAATTGTCTATTCACTCTGTGTACTTTCTTTTAAATGATTTTCTACCTCTGAGATTTGTATCTGAACAACTGTTGATGAATTGCCTTCCTGTTGTCCATCGCCAGAACAAACTGGAAACATCCTCTGAGGATTCTTTCATTGATGTAATTTATACCGGGACTTTCTGTGGAGACAAATCTTAAAAAGAAAAAAAATCTCAGTAAACTTTATAAACTTACAGTAGTAATACAATAATAAAAGGCTGTTTCAGTAAAAATGCTCAACCTTCCAAACAAATACTGCACCATGTGAGCACAAAACTTTCTGGGATAAAAGTAAAACAGGGTACATTCAGTACAATTAAGTAGCCCACTAATCTCTGTACAAAGCAGGTATGGAAAATAAAAGATAAAATTTTAAGTTAGTTATCTGTCAGTTTAATTTTTAAAGAATAATTCAAAAAGCATGAGTATAATTCAGCCAAACTCATCTATGAATGAACCAAGCATATTTTAATTATTTTGTGGTATTAGTATTATATTAAAAGCTTAAATTCTAAACAAGATTTTAAAGATTAAACATAAGAGAAAATACAACTATTACAGTGAACAAATTACACATGAAATAAAAGGTCCTGAGTTTTTCATATCAGGTAATATCAAAACCCTAGGGTTGCCTAGTTTGGGTTTTGTTTTGCAGGGGTACAGTCACGGAAACTTACATTATTTCAAAATTAATTTGAGATAACAGCCAAAACTATTGTATACTAAGAACGTGTACAGCCAGGTACGAAAAAATATAAAACTATAATTATTAAAACATCACAGGACATGCCACTGTTTTTATGTACCATGTAAACAAAGATGCTCAGGAAAGGGATCACAAAAAGAGTCAAAGACCCTCCTCAAAGAAGTGGGGATGTCAAAATAGCTGCAGCAATCATGAAGGGTGGGGAGAAAACCCTAATCTAGAAAGGATAGTGAAGAAGCTATACAGCTCTGTCTTAATAGTGGGAAGAAAGAAAAAAAAATCTTGGATAATCGAATGGTACACTCAGCCTTCTCAGCTTGCGCATTTTGTGGCCTCAGTTCACAATCCCAGCAGAAAAATTAGCTTAAGCAAACACAAGTGGGTAGTGCCCTCCAGTGTCTGGGAGAAGATAATGCATGTTCTCTGGACTGAACCTGCAGCCAACAGCTGTTATTAATAGCACTCCAAACTTAGATTAAAATGTGAAAAAGAGGGCCGAGGATTTAGCTCAGCAGCATATGCGCCTGCCAGGCAAGTGCAAGGTCATGAGTTCAATCCCCAGTACCAATAAATAAATAAATAAACAAACAAACAAACAAATAAAATGTGAAAAATACGTGACTTGAAATGAAAAGTAAGTTGACAGAAGAAATCAGAAAGTCCCCCAAACCAGGATGGGGCTCTAATGCAATGGTATAGTGAACTATTCCACATAGATGTGGTTTTGGGGTTGATCCTCAGCAGGGCAAGGAAAAAGAAAGCCCAGAAAACAAATACCAGGCATAAGATAATAACATCAAATCAATGACAAAAGAGTATTTAATAGATGGCATAGGCAAAAATGACTACTTAATGAAAATAGTTAAATCCATCTCACTATGAAGTAAGTAAAAACATAAACATCTAAATAATATAAATATATAATTAAAATTAAACCTATATATGTTAGACTTCTGGGAAGATTATAGAGCAATAAGAAGCAGAATAAACAGCCTCTCTGAAACACTCCAGATGCTAGAATAAAGCATCATGGGGAAGACAAGAAGGAAAGAAATGGGTCCCCTGGACCCAGAAAGAAAGTGAGAATTGAGGCCTACCGAGAGAAAAAAACAGAAAAACTTAAACGAAGAAGAAGGTGGTAGCCAGTGGCACCTTCACCCGGAGCTGGACCCACTGCGTGATAGTTGTTGGAACCTGGAGACATATGGTCACTGTGACTGTGGTGGCTGGCAAGCCTGGAAGCCCCTGCAAAAAGATATGGCAGTGGAGGGGAGCGGCAGACACAGAGGACTGTACTGGCTGTCCAGTGAGTACAGAGGGCTCAGTTCTCCCATGGGAGAAAGCAACTGGCTGGAAGCCATTTTGGAGTTGGGCAAGATAAGCCCAGAACCAGAACTACAGCCTACTCCCTCTAGCAGCTCCTAGCTGGGAGGAGTCCAGTGGAAATTGCTTGGACTGCTCTGCCCCTGTGTGCATTCCAACAGCCACTGCTGGGGTTTACCACAGGCAACCAGCTCGGCCTGGAGGCAGAGCCCAGCGCTGCCCCTGTGCATACTCTAACAGCCTTGGTGGGCCTTGCCCCACTGCACACACTCTGGCAACCGTTATCGTTGATTCCCTGCAGGTAATCAGCTAGGAGGCAGAGGGCCAGCTCTGTCCCTGCGTGCACTCCAACAGGTACTGGCGAGCCAAATAGGGGCAGAAGGGGCTCACCAAGTGGGGTAGACAGCGGGTAGCTAGAGTGGGCAGAGAAAGCCAGCAGATCTGCCTCCGCCTGCCAGGTGCCGCCACTGGAAGGCCCCTTTCCTGCGGGTGGCCAGCAGAAACAGGGACACACAGCAAAGTAAGCTCTGTGCACCCATAGGCCACCATTAGAGGCCCTTAATTCCTTCGGGCTGCTATCACCCACCAGCAGAATCAGATAAACATACCCCTATGTATCTGCCACCATCATGGGAGTCCCAGTGTAGACACACAGGCTGAGAGAAGCAGACCCACCTCCACGTACTGCTGATCATCAGGGAAGTCCCAGTGTAGCTGCACAGGTCTAGAGAAGCCCGCTCCACACCCTGCTACCTCCCTGTAATCTGGGGTTAGAGGAACCTAGGTGCCTGTCCCATTCCCCTACACCAATGAAGAAAGTACCTGGGGCCCTACAAGCAGTTTGTTGGGAGGAAACCAGAAGAATGTCAAGATGAAGGAGCAAAAGTCAGTATCAGACCTCTAGCCCACACAGAACAAGTCTGGGAGATACAAACATGGAAGAAAGCAGAAGTCACACACTTGAAATCTCTAGAGGATAGCAACTTAAGTAAGGAAGCAACTTCATGAGATTGTAAAAGTCAAATCAAAAATAGTGTCTCAGGTAAAAGAAATCACAAACATACTGAAAGAATTGCTCAGCATGTCTAAAGTAGACATAGATTAAAAAAATAGAGAAGCATAGGAAAATGATGGAAACCCTTGAATGAAGATAGAAAGGAATTACAAAACATGAAGCAGATTCAAAGAGAGATCTAGGAAATTAAAAATTCAATTGAAAGCTTGTAAAACCGCTTGAAAGACTGAAGATAGACTTTCAAACCTTGAAGACAGGATTACAGCTAGTGGTCATGAATGGAAAGATCTCTTATAAATAACAAGAAATCAGGAAATAACTCAATGACCGCAAGATGATGCAAAGAAGCATAATTCAAGAGTCATAGGTGTTGGTGAAGAAGCAGGGGTCAACACACAAGAGTCATAGGTGTTGGTGAAGAAGCAGGGGTCAACACAAATGAAATTAAAATGCCATTTACAGAAGTAACAGCAGAAAACTTCCTAAACATGGGAAGTGGATCTGGCATGCAGATAAGTGAGGCATATAAGACTCCAACTAGCCATAACCAAAGTAAATCTACACTCAGACATATAATCAAGATCTCAGAAATTCAACACAAGAACAGAATATTAAAAGATGTTAGAGAGGGCCGGGAATTTAGCTCAGTGGCATAAGTGCCTGCCTGGCAAGTGCAAGGTCATGAGTTCAATCTCCGGTACCAAAAAAAAAAAAAAGAAACAAGATAGCAAAGCTGTTAGAGAAAGGAAATAGATCACCTATACAAGGAAAACCAATCATAATCACAGCAGACTTAGCAACACAAACCATTAAGTCAAGAAGAATTTGAGGTGTTTCAAACTCTGAAAGAAAACAACTTCCAACCCAGATTGATATACCCTGCAAACCTATCTCTCAAAATTGATGGAAAAACAAGATACTTCCATGATAAAGAACAACTGAAGGAATTCATGACTACCAAACCAACTGTACAGAGAGTGCTAAAGGATATTCTAGAGAGAGATAAAGATGACGATGGTTCCAGGAACAGCAGCAGAGGAGGATCACCAAACAAGACAGGCAACTGAATGAAGGGGAAAGATGGAGGGCCAACAGTAGGAGGATAGCATGGCAGAGACAAACCAATGTATGCTGGTTGTAACCATTAATGTAGATGGCTTCATTTCAGCAATAAAAAAACACAGCAACACTGGATCAAGAAACAAGATCTTTCAATACACCATACACAAGGATCACATTTAACTGGAAAGGAAATTCATAGACTGAAAATCAAAGGAGAGAAAACCATTGTTCCATGTGACAGAAGACCAGAAAAAAAGTAGGAGTAACTTGCCCATCAACCGCAGAGTAGATAAGAAAGATAAGGTATTTTCATGCAGTGGAAAGCTACCCAGCTATAAAGTAGAACAATCTCGAAGCTCTTGTAGGTAAATGGACACAATGGGAGATCATGTTCATGGGTGAAACAGTCTGAACTCATACGCATGAACCCTAGCATAAGAAACAAAAGTAATTAATGGGATCCAAAAGCAAAATAAGTATTACAAGAATGATAGAGGAAATACTTGGGAGGGAAAGGGGGAAACTACTGTTAGTTTCTTATAGTCTTATCTTGAACTCTTGTATTGTTTTCACAATTTTGTTAGGTTTGTGTGTTTTATTTTGTTAGATTTTACTCTGTCATATGGTAGGGGTAGCTATTTTGAATATAATGGGATATATTATGGTAATCATGGTTTCTTATTATATTGTTTTGAAGTCTTATAATGCTTTCATTCACTTGTTCAATTGGTCTTATTTTGTTTTGTTTGATTTTATTATGCGTGATGGCATGAATAGTTATTCTGAAGAAAACAAGACATTATAATAGTCATTGCTGATTTCCTATCATTTTGTTTTGAAGTCCTATCATACCTCAGTTCTTGTGTTTTGTTTGGTTCTATCCTGTAGTGTTTGATTTTATTATGTGTGATGGTATGAACAACTTTTTTGAGGAAAATAAGATATTATAGTAGCCATTGTAAATTTACTGTTATCTAGTTGTGAAGTCCTGTAATGCTTTAATTCTTTAGTATGGTTTTATGCTATTTTGTTATGTTTGATATTATTGTGTGTGAAGGTAAGGTCAACTTTTTCAAAGAAAACAAGAGACATGGTAGCCACTGTTTCTGTCCTGTTGTTTTGTTGCGAAGTGCTATGTTGCTTGCATTGTTCTGTTCTGATTTCTTACATTTTATTCTCTTTAAAATTAAAAAAAGAAAACATATATGTTATATATTTCAAGACATGCTACCCACCCACCTATCTCCAAAAAGCATCTAAACCATAAAGAAAAGTAAAAGGTAAATATCAAACTAGAAAACAAAGTTACAAGGATTGAAAGTTAATATCCTTAAAAATCATAATTATAAATCTCTAAGAAACAAGAGAACACTACCATACACCTCCAGAAAAATACACAAAGGTCAAGAAGGAGCAAAAAGAAATATAATAGGCAATTAAATACATTAAAAATGTGCAACTTCACTAGTGATGGAAATATAAATAAAAATGATGACATTAAATACCCAGTGTTGGCAAGGGTGCAGAAAACCAGGCACTTACATACTGACAACAGATACAAAAATTCAACAACGTTCCAGAATGCAATTAGCAATAAGTATGAATTTAAAAATCCTTTCAAAGTATGTAACATTCTCCCAGGCACAGTGGCACATGCTGTAATCTCAGCACTGGGGAGGCTGAGGCTACATCATTAGTTCAAGGTCAGCCTGAACTACATAACGAGACTGTCTCAAAAAACAACAATAAATACAATATTCTTAGATCTAAAAATGCTACCTCTAGGAATTTACCCCCCAAAAAACAGAGATAGTCAAGAAGTATGCAAAGCTACATGTCAGAATTATGGTATGATAATGAAAATCTGGGAAATCACCTAACACCACTAATGGAGGATAAAAAAATAAAACTATAAAATGCAATTTTATGCAACTATTCAAGTATATCATGGAAGTATAATTACTTACACAAATAAAAGATTAGAATCTAAATTCTCATCAGTAGGGGATTGTTTAAACAAACTAGAGTGCAACAATCGATGGATTCTCTACCTGAAAGGATATTCACCTGGCTCACTTACTCAAGTGATAGGATGTTTCACCTTCACCGATACTTCACCGATAGGATGTTTCTCACTTCAACAGTTTTTGGTTTTCTTTTACTGTCCTCCCTAGAGGAAGTAGGGCACTTGAGGGCAGAGATTTTTGGTCCACTACTGTGAACCCTGGCACCTAGACTAGCACCTGGGACCTAGTAAAGCACTCAAAAAGATAGTGGATGGACAGATAGCTGGATGCATGGCTATAAAAATGGAAGCATGGAGCCAAGGATTTAGCTCAGTGGTAAGTGCGAGGTCATTAGTTTAATCCCGGGTACCAAAATAAACAAATAAAAATGGAAGCATGGATTCATGAATGGATGGATGAATGGATGGATATGAAATAATCTCCAAGATACAAAAGTAAGAAAAGTTCAATAATTTTTATATCATTTATCTTTTAGAAATGAAACATTGTGTGTATGTGTGTATGTAAGCAGATGTCTGGAAGCATACACAAAACTTAGATCATTCATTACCTCTGAGCAGGGAAGCTGAGGAAAAGGGCTAAAAGGTCTATCCTTCACTCCACCACTTTAAAAAGTTGAACCAAGTGTATATATAAACCATTCATTTAAAAAAAAAAGATTTGTCAATACCCTCACATACACATTATAGGGCTGATACAAAAAAATTATACCATATAGGGCTGATACAAAAAAATTATACCATATATTAAGGGGAAAAAAAAGGCTACAAAATAGCAAACAAGCTGGGTGTGACAGCACATGCCTATAATCCCAGCATTCTGGGAGTCTAAAGCAGAGAGATCACAATTCAAGCCTAGCTTGAACAAATTAAATCACTTAATAAGACCCTATCACAAAATAAAAGACAAAAAAGGACTGGAGACATGGCTCACTGTGAAGGTCCTAGGTTGAATTACTCTAATATCAATCAATCAATCAATCAATCAATTTTTAAGTATTTAGATTTGGAAAATAATATGAAATGATTAACTTCTAGCATGTCTGAGAACGATTATGGGTGATTTTTGCTGCTTCTTAATTCTTTTCTGTAGTATTTTCTGTAGACTTTTCTGTAGACTAAGGTCTTGGTATGAAGCACTGTTTTAAGATTGCTTTTAAAAATTGCTTTCAAGTACACAGAACATTGGTTTCACAGAGTAAAAGAGCACCCACCAACCCCCTTACAGGACCCTGAGCTAAACAGCTTCAGCAAGCCCTACTCCAAACACACCATTCTCTAATCAAAGCCTCCTACCCTCACCTATTGGACTCCTCATCTTCTCTACATCGCCAGTCTTTCCCTTCCAGGCCTACTTACCTGGAAAAACCCTAGCCCTGGTAAATCCAATTATCTGTTTACTCTGAACTTCAAGTAGCAGAATATAGCCAGAGAAAAGTAAGACAATGTGTATTCACTCCAAATTTATGATCAGAATATCACATGGATATTCAAGCCTGCAATACACTTCTATTACATTTGTAAATTCACTTCTATTACACTGGTAAATTCCCCTTTCCCACACTGAGACAAGTATCACTCTGCTCTTCTCTCCTAAATCTCCCACAAGACCTCCACTGGCAACTTTATAGTCCACTGATGACCTCCTTACATACTTCAGAGAAAAAGCTATGTGAAACTGTATTCACCCCCTCCTTCTCCAAGAGAAGATGCAACTCTGCTTCTTCCCTTGGCTTCAACTCTCCACCTTACCCTGGCTTCATATTTCCTGCCCCACTGTAGTTTTAAATATTTCCTCCAACAATTATCTCCTTTCACTCCCATATTAGTAATTTTTCCCTCAACAGTGAGCATTCCCACTGCAAATACACTTTAACACCACTGTGCCCCTCTATCTTATTTCTGTTATACTTCATAGCAAAGTTCCTTTGCCAATGACCACTCACTTCACCTCAACCACTCTGATCCCTGCTGTGACATTAAAACAGCTTCAGTCAAGATCACCAATGATATCCTCTGTATGACCATTTGCTTGAATTAAAAAGTTACTCTAAGGGAACCCCGCTGAAAGTGGTTACTTCTCTAAAATGAGAAGGTGCAGGTTGAAGAGACTCTTCACTTATCATTAACCATAAGGAAACCAAATGTGCTAGGAACTTTTATTTTGCAATGTAGAACTCAATATTTTGTATTTCACTCTTTCAAAGGCTCTAAAATTTCTAATTAAAAAAACCTACATTATGTATTTTTAAAGTAAATACATAATGTAGTGAGGAAAAACAAGTATCTAGTATCTCAAGAGGAGAGTTACAATACACATGATGGCCAACTTGCAGGTTGACTAACTCATCACAGACTTAATCCTTTTCTCTATTCCATCTCTCTGTGAGGATTGGGAACACTGCAATATTACCTTTATAGTCACTCATACAGACTCATAAAGGAAGAGAACATGGAACCAGCCAATAGATATGAGTAAACTTCTGGACAGGCTTTTCTAATTTAAAGGACAGGCATAACAAATACTGCCCTTTTCCCCACCTTTTTCATGCTATGAATATAGACATGCTGTGTGGAACTACAGAAGAATCTTGCAACCATGAGACAGCCAAGAGCCAATATAGAGACAGAAAGATGTCAGCAGTTGGGGCATTTGGTAGCATTCAACGGAGAAACTCTCTCCTGTTACAGAAGGAAAATGAACCGCTATTTGTTTAAGGTACTATGAAATGGTCTCTGGGATCTACAGCTAAGTGAATTCCTGGGAAGATCTATTTTCAAAAGAAGCTAAAAATGAAAAATTCTGAAACTAAAAATGAAAGAATTCAAATTGCACACAGATTTGGAAACAAGGTAGTAAGTAAGAAATATATATTGTGAACCAACTTATGGTCTTCTGGTCTCTATGCTGAATTTAAACATCAACTAAGAAAAAAACCTCAAAGGAAAAAGACAATTATAGTTAACATCCACTCCATAAAAGACTTCAGAATGCAAACACTAAGAATTGATATATATAAGAATAAACTCACATAATAAAAAGGAAGTCTGATCAATGCTGGGGCTGCTCTGGACTAATGTTCATTGTTCGATAAATTTCTTTAAGTAGTAATAGGGCAGTATCTTCAGATTCCCTGTCAGAAAGAAAAGTACCTTTATTTAAGAGACACTTAGTAAAAACTAACCTCTATGCACAAAGACGATAAATGCAACTCTGTTGTTCTATTTAATTCTAAGAATGGTAAATGGGCCAGGCATGGTGATGCATGCCTATAATCCCAACATTCAAGAAGCTAAAGCAGAGGAATGCCATAAGTTTGAGGACAGCCTGGGCAGCATAGTAAGTTTAAGGCTAGCCTAAACTATGCGGTGAGACCCTGTCTCAAAAAACTTAAAAAAACATAAAAATGGCAAATGATGGCAGAGCACTAAGATCTCAGAACCGTCCTTAAAATCTGCACAAATACAAACCAGTAAGTTGCAAAACAGTGCTGCAATTCTTAGTGACAAGGACATATAGAAGAATGGCTTTTCAAAGTCCCTGCCACTCCCACTGTGAAAGATAATACCTACAAAAACACTGAGCAAGTACTAAGGGTCTTGGTCACAAGCAAATGAAATACTGCCACCTTGTGGATAGTTCAAATTATATGCAGATTTATAAAGATTATAACAAGTCAGAAATGTATATTGCGAACTAATTTTCTTCCTATCTCTATTCTGAATTGTAAAAAAACTAAGAGAAAAACAATGATTTTTAAATATATACGAGTTCAAATTATTAATAATCCCTAACAAATGATGAATTATTAAAACTAGAATACTGTATCTACTCATATACCTAAAGCCTATTCAAATATTATCAAAGTGAAGAATACTTACCAATAGCATAAGTGACTCTGAAGAGCGAAAAGATATTCATTAAAACTCTCTATTGGCTTTTCTTGAAGAACGTAATCAATTCGGCGGCCTCCATTTAACATTCCAACCTTTCCTAAGTAGTCCTCATCCTTGGAAAAATCTGGACTTTCAACAATCTTTTCTGCTAGAATTTAAACCATTTCAATAGCAAAGTCAATCACTTAATCATTATCCATTGACTTTAGCTGACTTTCTGGGTTCAATCAGAATATCGCTTGACACACGTAGCAAGTAGGGAGCTACCAGGCTCACTCCTCATTCCTCCAAAGAACAGGGGAAGAGGGACTGGTTCTCTGAGAGAGAGAGGAGAAAGAGCCAACAGCTGACAGAAGTTGTGAAGATAAAGGGTGAGGGAGCATTGTAGAAAGAAAGAAAAGAAAATTTGAAAGTCAAAAAATCATGGCACATAAAGTCTACAAGGACAGAGATAAATAGTATTAGAACAGTAACGTCTCACAGTCTTTAACTATCAGGAAAAAAAACCTAGTTAACAAAGGATTATACAGATTTTGAAGTACATCTAAAATTATCATGACAGATTTTCTTTATATAAAGAACTTACAAAATTTCACAAAAAGGACTAGAAAGGAAAAGCATCATTAAATAATTTGCAATTGTTATGTTCATGCATAACATTTGTACTGGAAAATGTCTCAAATCTCAAATTTACCTTCAACTACTTGTTTTTCTTCTTCCTCTTTGATTTGATTGGCAACTTTCTCCAATTCTTCTTGCAACTGAGTCGAAGAGGTATGTGCTCGGGCAAACTCATTCAGTGTCTGCCAAGCACTTTTCAGAGAGCTAATAAAACCCTGCTTCAAATCAGACCCCATACGAGAGAGACTTTCTTTCAACTCTAAAGAGATTAAGATGACACCAAGTCACTGGTAAAATTCCATATCACCGAAATTAAAAGTTAACAATCTTCTCAGACAGGTTAGGATCTCCCCTTCCTCCAAATGGCAAACATTTGGAGTGTCTGAGCCAAGAGCATTCAGTATGGTAAAATGCCATCAAGTATTTTATTCTATTTTTTTTAAAATGACTAATTTGATCCAACTTAAACCTATAAAGTCTGTCTCAAAAAATAATCAAATACCATAAAAACATAAATATGTTCCTATACTGTTTCACTGGAAGTTTAAGGAATGAGTTCACAAGACTAAAAATCACTGCTTTTCTAACCTGTAATAGTGAAACACTTGAGAGTTTAAGATTCTGACACAACCACAATTTAAACTTCTAATCTAGAAACAAAGAAACCCCTGTACTTTCATTACTTCTCTTGTGTAATAATCACATTTGAACTCAAGGTCTTCGGGTTATCAAATTTCTTTTTGCTTTTTTTTTTTTATTTGTTTGTTTTGTTTTTTGAGACAGGGTCTCACTGTGTGGTCCAGGCTGGTCTCCAGCATCTGCCACCCAAGTGCTAGGACTACAGGTATGCACCACCTTACCCAACTTGTTTTGTTTTCTGAGACAAGGTCTTGATATGTTGCCCAAACTGGCCTTGATCTAGCTGTGTACAAACTTGCAATCCTCCTGTCTCAGCCTCCAGAGTGCTACAACTACAGGCGTACACACCAACACATGTGTCTTTCAAATTTCTCATTTCAACTCTCAAAGAATTAGATGTTTTGTAGAGTAACAAATAAAAAATATAAACTGGGAATGGTGGCACATGCCTGCAATCCCAGCACTCAAGAGGCTGAGGCAGTAGTACTACCATGAGTTTGAGGCCAACCTAGGCTACAGAGTGGATTCAGGGGAAACAACTACATAGCAAGACCCTGTCTCAAAACAAAACAATATTATTTAAAAGATAGTATTATTTGTTCTCTTTACACACCCATCTCTCCACCCAAACTTTTAAGCCTAAAGGTAAGTTATATATGCCATTAACAGACAAAATCAAAATCTAAACCCCATTTGAAATTATCAATCCATTATATTGAATGATTGGGGGGGGGGTCTGGGGAACCACTCTGATTACCACTGAGCTACATTGCCAGCCCCATTTAATGTACTTTTTTATTAAGAAAGTTTGTCTACTTAGCAAGAAAATGAAACTCACTTGATTTAGGCAACATCAAATCTATTTCTTGATAGTTTGTGTCATTAATTGAAATGTTACTCTTCTTCCTACTTTCAAAAATTATAACCAAACTATCAAAATCTAATCATACATCCTATCACCTCATTACCAACTCCCTCCCAGCCCCATTTCTTATTAGAAGACAATTACAATGCCATCAAGGATTCATTCATAACTTTATAGCTCCTCCAAATCCTTACTAAAAATTAAAAAGTCCTGCATATAAGGCACCTAAGTACATTGGTTCTTTAAGAATTTATTATTAAATTTTCACAATTTGTTACACATTACAAAATGACAGGAAGAAAACAAGCTTTACCTTCATTTCTTACCTAAATGAAGTCTTTTTCTACCTTTGTGATGTGGAATAAGAACTGCTTTTAGGTCTAAATCTGGAACAATCATAGGTTCTAACCGATATGCCACTGGGTCAAGCTGTAAATAGAGAAGTAGAAATTGATGCAAAGCTGCTTTGAATTACATGCCTTAGTTGGGTAAGTAAAATAGATAACAAGCAAACCAGAGAGTTCAGCTCTTTTCTATTATTCAAATACTGGGAATTTTACATTTGTAAGTTTGTGGTAAAACTGCTTTGCAAGCAAAGCAATAGCACTATTTCTTTGAACAACTTTCTAGAGAAAGGTTTACTGGAAAGTAAGGGACCATATCTCTTGGGAAAAGAGTAAAGCCTTACAAAATCAGGAACCATATTAATCCGCAAGAAATAAGAATCTGAGAATCTACTCAGATAAAATGGACAGGTTCTTCATCTCCTTCAAAACAGAAAGTCAATTTAATTCACTCACCGGATGATATATATTGAAGAATCCTTTACAAGTAGGGAGCCTATAGTTCTCATCTATCCTATCCACTCCTCGAATAGTGAGAAACATACCAATTGGAGATCCCAAAGCAAAGAAAACCTCTGGTTCAAAGTCTAATGAGTTATGAACAACAGAAACCTAGAAAGAACCAAACAAACAATAAAAAATGATCATTTCAACAGCACAAAGTACAATGTTCTTAGGAATTTTCAAGTTTTTCTTTGTGTTATGGTTGTTTTTTTTGGCAAAAGGGTGAGGGGAGAAATTAAGAGATTAAATCCACAGGCACTCTACTACTGAGCTACATCTCTACCCCTTCTTATGTTTTATTTTGAGACAGGATCTTGCTAAATCGTCCAGGCTAAACTTAAAACTTATCCCTTGCCTCAGCCTCTGTGTATCTAGGATTACAAGTGTGTGGCATGGGTAACCAGTATCTTCAAGCATGCTTGGACCTATATTTGTAAGCATTCAAACATAGATGATGGCTGTCACAGATAGCTGCTGCTAGCTTAAAGGACTAAAAAAAAAAAAATTCTCTTTAAAAATCTTCACAATTAGTACATCCTGACTATATTTTTACTTACTGTCTAGTATACAAACACAGTATGCAAGCCCTGTTATATTTATATGATTATAAATTTGATTAGAACTGCAGAACCTGAAGTCATCTTGTTTGAATCTACCCCATGCTCACTGTGTGCCCTTGGGCAAGTTTCTTAACCTCTCTCACCTCTGCCTCAGTTTAAAACCCTCATCTATAAAATGAGAAATTATAACATCAAACTCAAGGTAAAGGAAAAAATTAACCGAATCTATATAAGGACTTAACACAGAGCCTGGCAGACCTTTAGGCATACCATATGTATTATCTCTATTATAACTTCCATCTTCTGTAGCTAATGCAAGTTTTCTTCCATTAGTAAAATGATCTGTGCCAAAACAGATCATTTTGAATAGTGTTGGAAAGACCACTTGCATAGTACTCTAATTTGCAAATCTCATTTTTTTTTTCCTCAATGGCAGGAAAATGTCATTTTAGAGTCCGGAGAGTAAAGTAAAAAAATAATAAATGGTATAATCCACATTTGACTGGTCTACCAAAAGACAGGCATAAGGCAAAACTCACCATGCCCACTTCTTGGATGAAGACAGCAAAGCTTAGAGAGGTAAAATGACTTACCTAAAAGCACATGGCCAGTGAGAGAATGAAGAATTAGACACAACATTTCTAATTCCAAATACAACATTCCTTCTACTATACTAACTGGGCTGTCTCCAAATAGTGAAGACTTCGCATCCCTAAGTTTGCCCTTATATTTGCAAATTCAATAGTTTTATTTCACCACAAAAAAAGGAGAAAAAAAAACTACAAACAGGAAAAAATATCTGAAATATATAAAACAAGGGATAAATAGCATTAATATAAAAATGTCTGATAAAAACTATCTATGACAAATCAACAGTCAACATCATACTAAAAGAGAAGCAGCAAGTTTTCCCTCTAAAATCAGGAATAACAACAGGATACCTGCAATCACTGCTTCTGTTCAATATAGTTCTCAAAACATTAGCTAAAGCAATTATACAAAACAAAGAAAAAGTATATGGATACACTAGGAAAAAGTTATCATTATTTGCAAATGGCATAATCTTCTGTACAGAACACCCAAAAAACTCTACCAAAAGATTCCTAGAACTGTTACCAAATTCAATAATGTACCAGGATACAAAGTCAACACAAAAATCAATTGTGTTCCTATATACCAACAACAAACTGAGAGGGAAATTAAGTAAACAATACCTTTCGCAATAACATGAAGAAAAATAAAATAATTAGGAATTAACCTGTCTCAGTTATTTTCCTCATTGTTGAGACAAAATACCTGACACTCACAAGTTAAAGGAGAAAAGGTTTATTTAGTTCACAGTTTGTAGAAGTTTCAGTTTTATAATTGGTTGGCTCCAAGCAGGATGGCACAGTGGGCAGAAGGCAGAAAGCGCCAAACTACAAGCAGCAACATTTGCTCCTTTTATATTCTATCTAGATTACCTGGTTTAGGTGAGTGTCAAACCAATCATGGACTGATTTAGTAATCACATATCCTTAATTAACCTCAGCATCACATATCCTAAATGCAGCTACTTGTGAAAAAGCTCCACCAACTACAACTACATGAGGACTCAGAGGGACACCTAGACACAAGCCATAATATAACTCAATGAAGGACATGAAAGACCTCTGCAACAAAAACCATAGTACTCTGAGAAAGGAGACTGACAAAGATATCAGAAAACACAAAGACAGCCCCTATTCCTGGAAAGGCAGAATCAATATAATCAAAAATGACCATACTCCTAAACTGTTATATAGATTTAATGTAATTCCAGTGAAAATACCAATACTACTCCTTACAGAACTAGAGAAAACAATCCTAAGTTCCTATGGAAGCAGAAAACACCTAGAATAGAAAAAGCAATTCTGGGCAACAAGGGCAAGGCAGTGAGCATCACAATTCCTGACTTTAAATTATACTACAAAGCCAAAGTGATAAAAACAGCACAGTACTGGCAAAAAAAAAAAAAAAAAAAAAAAAAAAAAAAAAAAAAAAAAAAAAAAAAAAAAAAAAAAAAAAAAAAAAAAAAAAAAAAAAAAAAAAAAAAAAAAAAAAAAAAAAAAAAAAACAGATTTGTGGATCAATGGAACAGAATAGAAGATACAGAAACAACTCCAGGAACACTCAGCTACACTATCTTTGACAAAGGGGAAAGACAGCCTCTTTAATAAATGGCGCTGGGAAAACAGGCTCTCCACATGCCAAAGACTGAACCTAGACCCATATCTCTCACCAGGCAGTAAACTAAAATCAAAATGGATCAAAGATCTAAACATTAGAACAGAAACACTTAATCTGCTGAAAAAAAAATAAGCAAAACTCTGAAAGACATAGTTGTAGGCAAAGACTTTCTGAACAAGAAATAATATCACAAATCAACAAATGGAGTCACATCAAGTTAAAAAGCTTTTGTACAGCAAAGGAAAGTACCAACATGAAGACACAATCTACAGAGTGGGAAAACATTTTTGTCAGCTATTCCTCAGACAAATGACTAACAGTTAAAATAGTAAAGCACTCAAAAAAATTAGACACCCAAATTTAAAAGACACAATAAAAAATGGGCACCTGAAATGAAGAGACACTTCTCAGATAAAGAAAGAAAACTGGCCAATCAGTGCATGAAAAAACACTCAACATGGCCGGCCATTTGAGAAATACAAATTAAAACAAAATTAAGATCCTGTATCATCCCAGAAAGAATGGCTACCGCTAAGAAATCAATCAGTAACAAATGTTGGTGAAGCTGTGGAAAGAAAGGAATCCTCCTTCATTACTGGTGGAAGTGTAAACTGATATAACCAGTGTGGTGATCAATATGCAGATTCCTCAAAAAAAAAGATTGGAGACTCTATTAAAAACAGAAATTCCGGGCCGGGGATTTAGCTCATCAGCATAAGCGCCTACCCGGCAAGTGCGAGGTCATGAGTTCGATCTCCGGTACCAAAAAAAAAAAAAAAAAAAGTTCTCAGAAAAGGAGGGAGGGAGACAAGCAAGGAAGGGAAGAAAAAAGAGAAGAAAAAGAAATAATATTTCATACCAATTTCTTGTAAGGTTATCAGAAACATAAATGAAACATTAACAGAACGTTAAAAATCTATTTTCATGTAAAAAATTTTCTCTTTGGAATAAAGTTTGAGAATGAGACTACTATATACATATATTTCTAAAGGACATTAGGGGTTGGAAGTATATACTGACTTTTATTTGTCAATCTGCTGAAATCTGTTCATGTTTGAAACAGACAGACTTTTTTTATAACAGAGATCGAACTCACAACCTTGTGCTTGCCAAGCAAGGGTTTGTGCCACTGAGCTAAACCCCCAGCCCAGACATTTTTAAAATGTAATCATTAAGAGTAAATTTGGCTTAAAAGTTTGGACAGTATAAATCAAATATCAAGTTCCACTTTGAGCCTCCATGAACCACTTTATGGTAATGGATCCTTAGACTGTGCGTATAACTGTAAATAAGCTGAAAGTAACACAGTCTAAAAGGAGTGTAAGAGCCGGGGACATAGCTCAGCGGCACAGCACCTGCTTGCAAGCATGAGATCATCAGTTTGATCCCTGGTACAAAAAACAAAAAAAATCAAAATAAAATTATAAAAGCCAAGCATAGTGGAGCACACCTGTAATCCCAGCACTTGGGAGGCTAAGGCAAAAGGATTGTTGCAAGTTCAAGACCAGCCTGGGTTACAAAGTGAGCTCAAGGCAAACCTGAACTGCATAGTGAGACCCTTTCTCTAAATACATACACATACACATACATACATACAAGGATTGTAATGTTACTTGTACTGCTGAGGTACAAGTGTTTTAAAGTACACTGTTAAAAGAAGTTATTATCAACTATCTGGTTAATTTTTATAGGCATTTTTTCCCCAAGGAAAAAATTGTGAATACTAGAAAACTCGAGTGAATATAGCAAATTCCTCACACAGAAAATTAGGTTCAGAACATACCTGAACCTAATTTAGCTATGTTCTGAATCTAATTTTCTAACTGTTGACAATTCTATTATTAATGGTTCTAAGACCAACGCTGCAAAATGAGTTGTAGAAAAATTAAAAGTAACTTCAAAAGTTAGATGTTCTCTGTATATCCAATCTCTTATTGTGAAAATTATGAAATATATAAAATTTTTACTAAAAGAAAATCAGCTGGGCATGGGTGGTGCATGCATGTAATCCCAGTACTCGGGAGGCTGAGGCAGTAGGATCAGTATGAGTTCAAGGCCAATCTGCCTGGGTTAGCGAGATCCTGTCTCAAAAAAAAAAAAAAAAAACAAAAAGGCCAGGGATATAGCTCAGTGGCACAGCTGCCTGGCAAGTGCAAGGTCCTGAGTTCTATTCCTGGTACCAAAAAAGAAAGAAAATCAATTTTCTCTGCTCAGCCATAAGTAAATGTTGAAAAATATTTAAAGAATATACTGTCAAGCCAAATATAAAGCCAAGCCAACATAAAGACACATGATTCCATCATAAAACATGTAGCCCTCATCTACATAAACTTACCCGTCCTGTGCCAACTTCAAAAGACTCATAATCAATCTGTGCAGAAGAAACATAAGCACCAAGTGGAAGTTTCCTCTTTGATTCATTAGAGGAGACAGAGGCCATTTCTTTAGCTTTGGTAATGTTCTCCTCTTGTCCTTTCATTGCAGACACCGAAACTGCCTTCTTTTCTGATGCTTTCTTCTGTTCCTGTGAAATACCAAAATTTCTTAATTATCTTGAGAATTCTAATTATCTTGAGAAAAAGTTTCATCCTCAACTACCACTATAAAACACACCATCTCAGATGTGTTGTGTATATGTGCGAACTCTCCATGATGAATATAATCATTATGTATTGAAAACACATACTAATAAACAACTAAAAACCCATGCTATCACAGCATTACAGAATGACTAGTCATTTAGGCATTAATAATAATAGGCAATAACAATGGCATGGTAAAATGTCCTCTTAAGAGATGTTAAGCATTTAAGGAAAAACATCATAATATCTGTAATATACTTTAAAATTCTTAAGTGAAAAACAACAAAAGAAAAAATAAAACAGCTATAATTAAATCTAAATAGATTATATTGGATAAATCTCAAATTTTTTTTAAGAAAGTAGATATAAAACAATACATATTGTTAATTTTTTTCCTGTGTTAGAAGTGGGAAACTGTTCTATGATAGAAATCAAAACAGCAGTTATAGGAAGGAGAGAGTTAGGTAGTAAGAAGCATGAAAGAGCAACCTTAAAAAACCTGTTTTGTCCTTTAGTTGGTGATTACATAGGTCCAGACAGTTAGCAAAACCTGTTGCACAGAGCACTTAAGATCTATAGAGTACCTCAAACAAAAAATGTGAGAATAGGTATATAAAAGGTGTTATATTTAATGAAACAAAACTATTCCCAAACGTTTGTAATTACATCCTAAATTCAACAATGTCAAGGGAATGTAAATATTGTATTTGCACAGGTAAACGTGTCTGCTCAGGTTTCAGCAGCCTTTATTCCCCAGGCTGTGAAGGACTAGGTGCTAGTCTCTCTTTAGTAGCTATGAGCAGCCTGGCTTGATGGCGCATGTTTTATAATCCCAGCACTCGGGAGGCTGAGGCAGGAGGACTGCTTGGATTTCAAGGCCAGCCTGGGCTACGAAGTGAATACAAAGTTAGCCTGAACTGCATAGTGAAACCCTGTCTCAAAAAGACAAAAAATTAAAAAAAAAAAAAAATAGCTATTGACAATGCCTAAACAAAACAAATGGCCAGACTGGTATGATCTGTTAATTAATCCCAAATGCCTAGAACTCAGGAATGAAGCCCAATTGATTAACACAAATAGCAATACAGAAAAACGAAAACTTTTAGCCAGCCAGCCTGTCACTGATGCCACTAGTAGTGTTTTAGAAGGTTGAGTTATCTCTGCCCTTTTGAGGAGGTACCAAGTTTAAACCTAAAATCTAAAATGAAGAGCATTTTCCAGCTTCTTCAGTTTAAATGTGCTTTCTCATTTAGAATTGCCTATTATATTTACTGACATTAACACTGTCATTTATTTATTTATTTTTATTTGTTGACACAGGGTCTTACTACATAGTCCAGGCTGGCTTTGAACTCACTATGTAGCCCAGGCTGGCCTCAAACTCTCAGTGATCCTCCTGTCTCAGCCTCCCAAGTGCTAGGATTATAGGTGTGCACCACCACGCACAGCTCATAGATATTATTGTTCTAAATAGCTCATAGATACTTAAAGCAATCTAAACTGACTTGTTGCCCAGAATTGTTGTTTCCGTAAAATTATTTCCAACAATTCTAAAAGTAAACCAACATATATGCTTGACTAACAATATTCCCAACCCTAAAAACTATTCCTTTTCAAATGAAAATCATGGGGGCTAGGATATAGCTCAGCAGCACAGCACCTGCCTGGCAAGCACAAGGCCCTGAGTTCAATTACAGTACCAAAAAAAAAAAAGAAAGAAAATCACTAAGATGGTTTACAAAGGAAAAATGCACACAGGGCACAAATATTTTATCACTTTACTATTAAATAGTTGGCTAATTTGGGTTCCATTATTTCACTGCAGTAAACCAACAGGACAGAACATACATCATCTCATATGGCAGCACTTGTTATCTACAAGCGACCAGAGCAAACAGTGTGGCTCAGTTGAGACAGTTTCACGTTCATCCAAAAGCAATTACTTTGGCATTTAAAAAATAAAGCCACACTATAGACTTTTATTTCTTTCAAAATATTCTTATAATGCCATAAATTATGAAACCGAGTAACTGCAATCTATACAACAGGCTTCTAGCCAAGCACAGCAGTGCCTGCCAATACTAGCCAGCTATAAGAGACTGAGGCAGGAGGACAGTAAGTCTAGGTCCCACTGTGCAACTTAGTGAGATACTAAAAATAAAAATGGGGTAGGAATAGAGCTCGGTGGTAGAGCATTTGCCTGGCATGTGCAAAGCCCTACATTCAATCTGGGAATAAAGCACTGAAGGGGAAAAAAGGGTCCTTCTAGAAACCTGCAGTTTCCTTCTGCAGTTTTAGAACTACACAATATTCTTTTATATTTTATCTTTTCATTTTTGTTTTGCTTACAGGCCTGTGCTTCTCTGCTGCACTCACAAAACACCCACCTACATACAGAAACACCAACAGCACACTTGTGTACCAGTCTGTCTGACCACTCCTAGCTCGTCAGACATTAATACCTGGCGATCTACCCCAGGGTTGCCACAAGCCTTGGGGGAGATGAAGAGCTCTGTAGGAACTGAAATTACAGAATGGTGTGACATACAAGAAAAATGAGAAGACAGACACCTCCGAACTGCCAAGCTAATAAACTTCCTCAACACCTAATCAAATGTGGTTTGAATGTCTTGAGAGCTGAGAGCTCCCTCGCCCTCTCCCCATCATCCCTTACCCAGTCACTACACAATTCCATTTGCTACTCTACCAGAGTCCCAACAGACTCCCGAGTCATCCTCTTCCACCTCCATCTGCACGCTGGAAACAAGCAGCCGCCCTGACTGCCCCACTAGTTCTCAAATGGTGTCCCTTCAGACAGTGTTTAAGGGTTTTACTTTTGCTAAAATGGGCTCAATTCACAGGGGGAAAAAAAATCAAGTTGATAATGGATTTGTCTCAATTTTAAGATTAGCTGCAACTTTTCTTTTCCCTTTAGCATTCCCTATCAGCCAAGAGGCCCTAGCAAAAGGAGATAAATAATAATAAAAATTAAAAAAGAGGAAAGAGTCAATACATTAAAACTCCATCCACTTGCACAGCAAAAGAAACCACCAACAGAGTGAAGACACAACCTACAGAGTAGGAAACAATCTTTGCCAGCCACTCTTCAGACAAAAGACTAACCTAGGCCAAGCATGGTGGCACACACATGAAAGACACATGAAACCCATTTCTAGGGAGGCTGAGGCAGGAAGGTCCAGTGAGTTTGAGGCCAGCCTGGGCTATATAGTGAGTTGAAGGTCAGGCTGGACTACATAGTGAGACACAGTCTCAAAAACAAAATTTAGACTATCTAGAGCTCAGTGTTAAATCACAATTTGTGATAGAATTAATAAGCAGGTCAGCATTTTTATGTTCATTCAAAAGCACTCAACTTTCACGGCTCATAAAAACATGTCTGAGAAACTCCCTTAAAGAGAAAATCCAAAGTTCAGCACTTGCCATTTGGGACTTTGAAACCCTCTTCCCTTCCCAACATTCAGCTACAGGTTTTAAACACACTCCTGATTATTCCTTTCCCACTTGATCCTCCCATTCTTTCAAGCTCCAGCATCAAACCCTTTGGGAAATGTTCTCTCTCCAATCTTACAGTCCTTTCTTAACAAGCCAGGACTGCCACCTCTCATCCAGTTCGGCATCGCATAGAGTATCCTTTTATGGGATGTGTTTTTGTTTTGGGTTTTTTCTGAGAGAAGTTTTCTTTTTTTCTTTTGGCTTTTTGAGACAGGCTCTCACTATGCAGTTCAGGCTGGCCTTGGGTTCACTTTGTAGCCCAGGTTGGTCTCAAACTTGCAACAATCCTCCTGCCTCAGCCTCCCAAGTGCTGGGATAACAGGAGTGCACCACCACGCCTGGCTTCAGGGTCCTTCTATGTAGCCCAGGATAGCCTCAAATTCATGGCAAACCTTCTTCCTGCCGTGGCCTCCTGAGTGCTAGTATTACAGGTGTGCACCACCATGCCCCAGCAGAACTCATGTCATTTGTCATCAACTTTCTCCCACTACGTGGACTACAGACTTATGGTTCATCTCTGCATCCCACAAATTAAGCACAGTGCTTAACCTAAAAGAGATGTTCAGGCCAGACGTGGTGGCACACACCTGTAATCTGAGCAGTCAGGAGACTGAGGCAGGAGGATCACTATAGTTTGAGGCCAACTTGGGATACAAAGTGAGTTCAAGGCCTACCTGGACTGCATAATGAAACTGTCTCAAAAAGACAAAAATAAAAGAGTGAAAAAAAAAAAGACTTTAAAAGGCAGAGGCAAGGCCAGAGATATAGCTCAGCGGCACAGCACCTACCTGGCAAGCTCAAAGTCCTGAGTTCAACTCCCAGTGCCCAAAAAAGAAGAAAAGCTCAGACAGAAGGATTGCAGTTCAATTCCAGTGAAGACATCGACTGCCATCCATCCCAGGCTGACCAGAGAGCCCTTTAAGATCCTTCCATCCCACTGTTCTTTCACAATTGTTAAAGATGTATAATCATGGGTAACAGGGCCCAGTAACCACAATGCACCCTATAACTTCCATCGTTCTTCAGCCCTGCTCAGCCCCGTCTACATTCTCAAGCCTTGTGCCCGGCAGGCAGCCACAACTCCTTCTCATTGAACTGCCCCACTCCAAAAGTTCCATTTGACCTTTCCTTTGACCTTTTCCTTACCCTTTATGCTCATGACCCTATAAAAGACCTCAAAGTCAAAATGAGAATTATTAGTCTGGTCAAAGTGCCAGGGCGATCCCTTTTAGGTTTGTCCTGTTGAGCTTTTGTGTTCTTGCCTCCTTTTTTCCTAACACTCAGTCTAGGCAACCTAGCAGCTTAGCAAGACTTTGTTCTCAAAATAAAAAATAAAAAATGGGCTGAGAGCTGGGCACACATCTGTAATCCCAGCACTTGGGGAAGCTGAGGCAAGAAGATTGCTACAAATTCAAGGTCAGTGTGAGCTATGCAGTGAGTTCAAAGCCAGCCTAAATGACATGGTGAGACCCTGCCCCGAAAAACCAAAAAGGGCTGAGGATGTAGCTCAATGTGAAGGTGCTGAGTTCAGTACTCATAATCACTGAAAAGAAAGAGATGCAGTAAAATGCTGATTCAGTAAAACTTCTTAAATTATACATAAAAAACAATTTATAATCATAAACCACAGAAGTTCAAAAGACGAAAAGGACTGGGAGTATAGCTCAGTGGTAGGGCACTTGCCTACCATGCACGAGGCCCCAGGTTCCATCCCAAGAACCTCAGAAACAAAAACAAACAGCTTCCACAGTTAACAAGCTAAAGGAAGAAGACTGCACATTTGAGGTCAACTTGGGCTATGAGACCAGACTGGTCAGGTGTGGTGGTGCACATGACTGTAATTTTGCACTCCGGAGCCTGACGCAGGAGGCTCACTGCAAATTCAAGGTCACAACCTGGCCCCCCTCCAAAAAAAAAAAAAAAAGACCACCCAGGTAACAGAGATCTGTCTCAAAATAAATACATTCTTTAAAAAAAATCAAAGGCTCATCAAAGACCACATTGATAACATTAAAAATAAACATAGTACATTAGCAGCACATGTCTATAATTCCAGTTACTTGAGAAACAAAGCAGGAGAATCCCAAGTTCAAAGCCTGCTAAAGTAATTTAGCTAGGCTGTATTTCAAAATGAAAACTAAAGGGGTAGGGGATATAGCTTGGTGGTAGAACATCCCAGAATTCAATCCCAAATGCCACAAAAAGAAATAAACCAAGCTTGTATAATTGTTCTAATTAAGCAATCACAGTCTCTATAAATTAATTTAATCAATAAAATTAAGTATGCCAGGCATGGTGGTACACGCTTATAATCACAGCACTTGGAAGGCTAAGCCAGAAGGATTGCCACGAGCTCAAAGCCAGCCTGAGCCACATAGGGAGACCTTGTCTCAAAAAAACAAAAACAAACAAAAAATAAAACCACTAAGTTCTTCCCTGTTGTTTTACTTTTTAAATGCTTTTTAAATAATCTGGTTTTGGCTGCCTGGATACTTAATGAAATTCTGGTATGTGATCCCTCATCCTTCTAGAAAGTGAGGACTGAGAAATGAGAATGTAAGCTACTGCTTCATGTGCATACTTCATGCTCACTCCAAACTATGAGAAGCAATCACCATTCCCCCTGTAGAAAGGAAGGAAAATAAGGACCAGTGAAATTAAGCCAATTGCTCATGTATGTGTAGCTAAGTGGCCAAGCTGAGGATCAGGAAAAGTGTTTCATCCTTACTCAGAAATTCACCAGTTGTTGTACTGGGAAATCCTCAAAGACCAGGGCTGAAACTGATAACCTGTGTTCAAGGAGCTCCCTCAGTCCCAGGAAAACCTGGATGGTCAGTCAGCCTAATCTTGATTTAAAACCAGTTCTGACAAATTCCAGAGTTAGGCTTCCATCAGCCCTATTACTATGTCTTGGGCAAAAGCAACCAGCTTGTCTAACCATGGGCAGTGTTAAAAACTTCTAAAACAAAAATGAGCTAGTCACACAATGAGTGCTGGGCTTTCTTGAACAGAGACAAGAAAACTTTACCAGTTTAGCTGTTTTCAGTTTTACAAAGTTGGCTATCTTCTTTCTGGGTCCAAGAGGTATCCCCATTTCCTTCAGGTCATCAACTGTACACATAAGCTTTAAAAAAAAAACAAGCACATCAATTAATCTAGAAATAGATGAACAGAAATTATATTATGGAAATTACAAAAAGAAACCATGTAAAACAATCTAAGAGCAAGTCAACTTCTAAAAATTTAATTTTTTAGTTTTTAAATAAGAGATCTGCTTAAGCTGCAAATCTTAGTACTCTACACCTGACACATTCCGGTATTTTTTTTAACAGAAAACATATGCATGGTATACAAATTCTAAAGCTATAGTCAAGCCCACAATGAAGTCTCTCCCATACATTCCTGTCCCTACTGCCCAATTCTTTTCTCAGCAACAACTGTTGATAATTTTCTCTCCTTGCAGAGGTGTCTCATGTGTACCCTGCATCTACCTGTTTTTTGTTTTTGTTTTTTTGGTATGTGTGTAGTCTACATACCAAAAAACACACAGTGTAAACTGCACTTTTTTCACATGATGTATCTAAGGTCAATTTCTCTGATACAGCTTCACTCATTCAATGACTGCTAGTAGATGCTGAAAGAAAATCAATTTACACTCCAATTTAAACTGCCAAATTATATTCTCAACAACAATATATAATAGTGCCTACTTCTCTTCATCCTGGTCCTAGAGTATATTACCAAATCTATTTTTCTCAAGCTGGGAGGTCAAAAATAATTACTGCATTTCTGATCTGCATTTCTCTTATGAGTTTTCATATGGTTAAGAAGCCATTTATAATTTCTTTTTCTATAAATTATCTTTTAATAGTCTTTTCCTGTTTACCCATTATCTTCTCACTAATAGCTTTATACAAGCTTTGACTATTAAAAAAATAAGCCGTCTTCTGCAACATGTGTTCCTAATCTAATACTAGCCTTTAGATGT
This sequence comes from Dolichotis patagonum, assembly GCA_004027295.1. NCBI lineage: Eukaryota > Metazoa > Chordata > Mammalia > Rodentia > Caviidae > Dolichotis > Dolichotis patagonum. Next base: position 60,505 of record PVJX010000858.1, read on the forward strand.
TACTTATGATGTCTACTGCTATGTACTTCGTCTTTTATGGACTCTGGGTTTTGTACCATATTTACAAAAGCTTTTGCACATTTTCTAATTATCTGTTTTGCTCAAATTTTTAAACACCTGCTGGGGATATAGCTTAGACGCACAGTGCCTGCCAGGCAAGCACAATGTCATGAGTTCAATCCCCAATACCAAAAAAAAAAAAATCTAAGTCTTTGCCTTATCTGGAATAAATTTTGATCTGCTTAAGCCATTCATCATTCTCAATCTTACAGGAAAAATAACTTTAAACAAAAATGAATCAAATTATCATCAATACCAAAGATTCCATGTCAATCTTTTCCTTTTCAAAAGTGCTAACATATTCGGAAAGGCTAAGCGCTTCCAGAGTTGCTTGCAAAGTTAGAACTTCTTCACTTTCAACATCAAGGTCGCATGATTCATCCAAAGTCAGCTTTGACTCTTCAAGCATCTTAAAAAAAAAAAAAAAAAAAAAAAAGAATATTCCAAAGCTCAGGAAAATTTCTATAGAATGTCTCCTGATTTATAGGATACCTTAAACAATTTTTCCCTATAGATAAAATCATAATTTTAGCTACTGTACCATTCAGTTTGAATATTCTGAAATACATAAGTTTAATAAAGCATTCATGTTTGTATCTCCTGCAGTAATTTATTTCACATTTTTAAAAATCATAAACTTTCACATTTACAATTATAATTCATAAAGAAAATGAAATACAAAAGGGCTGTATAAACATAAGTCTTTGCCTTATCTGGAATAAATTTTGATCTGTTTGTATAAAATACTTCTGAACTCTGAAGTACTTCAATACATAAAAACTGTTTCCAAATAATTTTTTTTTTCTTAAGGTCTCACTTCGTAGTTCAGACGGGCCTTGAATTTATTATATAGTCAAGGTTGGTCTTGAACCCATGGCAATCCTCCTGCCTCAACCTTCCAAGTGTTAAGATTACAGGTGTGTGCCACCACACCCAGCTAAATAAATAATTTTAAAAATTAAACAGCTTCAGAAAATAGTTCAGGCTTTAGAAAACAGCTCAGCTCCATCTATGTATCTAAATGTTAAGACATGTGCAGACGTACCTGCTTCTCCTGAATCTGAGGCTGCTTCACTACTCCATTAGCAACAAGTGATCCAGAAGACTTTGAAAAATTCAAATCCTTTTGATTAGACAGGATATCAAACAGTATTAAAGAACCTAAGAAAAAGAAGTATTTTGCATTTTAGTATACTTACTAGGTGCTTTTACAACACAAATTCAACTCTACCTTTTTAAAAAGTCCCTAAGTAGAAATCATAACAAAAATTAGATGTTATCATGCAACAAAAATTAGATGTTATCTGGCATGATAATCCTAGCACTCTAAGAAGCTAAGGCAAGAGAAACAAAAGCTCAAGCACAGCCTGAAAAACTCAGCACCTCAGCAAAACCCTGACTCAAAACTAAAAATTAATAAAAAGGACTGGGTATGTAGCTCAGTGCAAAGGACATGAACTCAATTCCCAGTACCACCAAAAACAAAAAAAGTTGTCAAGACTTCAATAATATTGTTTTGTAAAGCAGCAAAATAAAGTATGCGGCATTTCCATGTAATCCTAGATGCGAAGGGTAAAGGCAGAATCTAAACTCAAAGCAATCATTTCCGCCCTTTATAAAATTTAACATTTGTAATTATAACTACACACTAACAAGATTATCTAAACTAAAAGCAGTGATAACAAAGATTTCCTTCAAATGTGCTAAGTGTGGTGGCTCACTCCCATAACTCCAGTATGTTGGAGCCTGAGACAAGAGGAACCCTGTGTTTCATACACACAGTGTATACTGTGTATATCAGTGTCTGATATCAGTGTATAGCAGTGTCTGATATACACAGGCACTTCAAGGCCAGCCTGGACTACACAGTGAGACCTTGTCCCCAAAAAAGGAACCACAGCTGGGTGTGGTGACCCATGCCTGTAATCCCAGCACTCAGGAGGATGAGGCAGGAGGATTGCTGTGAGTTCGAGGCCAGCCTGAGCTACAAAGTGAGTTCAAGGCCAGCCTGAACTGTACAGTGAGACCCTGTCTCAAAATGAAAAAAAAAAAAAACAAAAAAAAACAAATGTATACATTTGATAGTTTTACCTAAACTGTGACCAGCAACAGACACCTTCCCCTTGAAGTCTGGATTCCTATTCAAAAAGAGTGCATGCAGGCGATTTATCTCTAGCCCCACTTTCTCCACAATTGTCTGACAGTAGGTGGGGCTGTTATAAAATAAAATATCTAGCAAAGTTTCATTGGTAAAATGACGAAACCGACCAATGCTTGGCAAGGTGATTTTCTTAATATTCCTGTTAAAAAGGAAAAAAGAGAAGGATCTTCAGTCAGTATCTACCTTCAATCTATGGATTTTTATAAAAGTTTGGATTTTCATTTCTGTAAATGTATAAAGTAAAATTGTGTAGACTAAGTATACACAATTAGCTGATCAACAATACAAATATTGCTGGGGATTTAGCTCAGCAGTAAAAGCACCTGCCTGGCAAACACGAGGTCATGAGTTCAATCCCCGGTACCAAAAAAAAAAAAAAATACAAATACAAATACAAATATCACAGATTATATGCTTGATTCTATAGGCAGAACTATTATAAAAGTTATTTCTTCCTGTAACTGCATTATGAATTCTCCAAAGAGTTGGCATGCAAAATGTATCATAGGCAAAGACTTTAATTTCATTTTTAAACAGCGAAGTCTACTCTTCCATTTTTGTTACAATTAAATGGAAATGTGGATACCTCACAAAAAATATGAATGGAAGGGACAGAAGAGTCTGTCACACAGAGTAAGAATGCAATTACAGTGAATGAAAACTTTTCCTGATTTGAGAATGATGAAAATGAAGTTTACGAACATCCACTAAGATAGGAAACATCCTCATAAGTGGGTCTAACATAAATAGAATGCTGTGTATAGGGTTAGTTTTATTAAACTATGTACCTGAAACATAATGATATTCACTAAAATCCAGAAATGCTATTAGCCTCTGTGCCAGCACAAATAGTATCTGTATCTGTAGTTCTCAAACGAGAGTTTTCAAAATTGAATGAAGTATCTCACTTGTCGTGTCTGGTGAGCACTACTACCATTTAACGGCATTTACACTAAAGTTGCTAAATAGCTAATAGTTTTGTGCAATAAAGAACTGTGCTGTCAAGTGTCCTTTTCACTTAAAGACAGTAAATCCAAATCAGTTTCTCAACCAGGGGTGATTTTAATCTCCAAGAAACATTTGGCAATTTCTGGAAACATTTTTAATTGTCAATAGCAAGAGCTGAGCATGTTACTGTTATCTAGCCAGGATGCTACTAAGCACCCTAAAATATGCATGACAACCCTGTAGTAAAACTACTGGGGCAAAGTGCATGTAATGGATTAAAGTAGTATTCTAAAGCAAGCTTATGGGCTTAGGTTGTAGCCCTGTGTTAGAATTGTACTCAGAATTCCTAAAGACCTAGGTTTAATCTCTAGCACCAAAATTAATTAATTAATAAAGTGACCTAAAATTTCTTAGATTCTTTTAACTACAGGAATAAATACACCCAAAGGAATAAATACAAAGAGAAAAGCAACATGTAAAAGTTATAACACATATTTAATGATATACCAGACCAAGCGTATAATTTTTTAAGTATTTGTTGAAGTCATAACAAACTACTTCATATGATAGTTCAAATTTTGCATTTAAATTTGACAAAGCTGAAAAACAAATTATCAAAATCTACAAACCTGTCAACACCAGTGGCATGCCCACCCAAGGCACTATGCCAGTGAACAGGAAGGAACTCCACTCTGCTTATTTTCCCATCATCTAAAGATTTCTTGAAATGTGTCTGCAGCAATTTGAGTGAAACCACCCTAAAATCATCCACTTAAAAAAAAAATCAAGATAAATTAAGTTGGTTAAACTGTCCCAGTTTGACAGCTAGTTAGCAATCACCTTAAATATGCTAGTGCTTTTTATAACATATAGTTTGTAAAAATGATGAAAAATTTGTAGAAATAAGTAACAAACCATTCAGAAGCTCTTTCTAACTTTTCATTATTTTAGGAATATATAGATGCCTGGAAAAATGAGTTTAACTGCTATCACTGAGAGAGACAAGGCACACTGTCGGGGTAAGACCCAAAAACCAGAATCAAACTACTTGCTGTAATATTAAGCTTCAGTACCTACTAACTGTGGAGGGGTTCACCCTGGGCCTCACTTCTTCAGGTAACTGTGGGATAACAGTGACAGCAGCCACACATCAAAGTATGTTGTAGGTATATGTATAAACATGTATGTGTGTATATTTTTCTGTCTTGTTTTTTAACAAGATAATCCTTCTGCCTCAGTCTCAAGAGTGCTGGGATTATAAGCATGTGCCACCATACCTGGCCCTCCAAAGATGTATTTATGAGGGCTAAATATACAATACATGAAAGGTCACTGGCACATATCAAGCATTTAGTAAATACAAACTATTACTATATAGATATAAAAAATAAAACTTCAAAAACATAAGTCAGCCAGGCAGATTCATCTCATTATACATCAATTCATTGCACTAGTACTCCAGGTTCCTAGAAGCTGTTGATAAGAAAGGCCAAATCATTTTCAAGAATCCTTCTAATTCTTCAGAGTCTAGGATTTTATGAGCTATTAATATCATAACAGTAAATCCAATACAAATTAGCATTCCTAGCTGAGCATATAAATCTCCTCTTATGGCCCCACAGCAAGCTATATACAGTTAGGAACTGTCCTAAAAATGAATACTTAAGAGCTATTAATTCTCAGATAATTCAATGAAGTCAAAGATGACTAAGAGAGCCAAATGCATCAGCGCACACCAGTAATCCTATCACACCTGGACCACTGAGGCAGGAAGATCAAAAGTTTGAGTCTCATCTGGGCAACTTAGTGTTTAGTGAGACCTTGTCTCAAAATAAAAAATAAAAATTCTGTACTGTATCTGAGCATATAGCTCTATATGAAGGCCCTGGGTTCAATTCCTATACTGGAAAAAAAAGGCTAATACTTACCACATTCAATAATGCTTCTAAACCGCAAGTCACAGACAGGCCCAATGCCATGCACCATGAACACCAGATGGTCAACCTGAGGCATTTCTCCTATTAAAAAAATAAGAAGACACATGTATACACACAACATAGCAACTTATCTGAATTTTGTAGAAGAGGGGTGCAGAAGTATGGATCAAATCCAGGGACATGAACACTCTACCACTGATTTACATTCCCCACTTTTTTTTTTTGAAATTTTGAGACAAGGTCTTGCTAAACTGGCCAGATGAGATTCCAATTTGTGATCCAATCTCATCCCTGGGATTATAGATATGCATCACCACAACTGGGTAATTTATTTTTTAAACAGAAAAATTCTTAAATCTCTTTTATTATTGCAAACTGGACAAAGAAATTCATGACCCTCTCAAGCAAGGAAGTTTCACTATCCTCTACCAAATTAGAACAATTTGCCCATCTAGGCCAGTAACAGTGAACTAGACCAAGTTGTAGAAGTCTGTTCCCAAAGGCTGTTATAAAATGATAACCAGCAGTTTTGTGCCTATGGCAGCTCCATAATGTTGTGCTCTTTTCAGAACTCCCCAGGGCAGGGCACTGGGGTATAGCTCAGTGGTAGATGTGCTCTGCATGTGCAATGCCCTGGGTTCAACCCCTGCCACCAATAAATAAATTAAAGAAATAAATAAAATCTCCCCCAAAGCACTAATTGCTTCTTCACACATGAAGAAGCAATCTGCTAGTATAAAACTTTAAAATCTTTTCCCAAAACCTTCCCCTTGATTCACAAATACTATAGTAACATCTCTAATTTAAATCTATTTATTTTATACTACTCCATTCAGACTTCATAGTACCTTTTTATAATTTTATTAGACAAACATGAATTCTAAGTAATTATAAAAATAAAATCCATTCTTCAATGGTGTAATAGTGGAAGCCTAAGCACATACACTAGAGCAGGGGGCTGGCAAAGTGTGTGGCGGAGTTACTTGTTTGCATAAATACAACTTTACTGGAACACAGCTGCACCCATTTGTCTACACAGTCTATAGCTGTGTTCATAGTACAGTGGAACAGCAACATAGTCCATATGCCTGCAAAGCTTAAAGCCCTTGGTGTCTGTCTCTTTACAAAATGTCTGCCAACCTCTATACTAGAATTATATAAACTAGTGAGACATGAAAACACAATCCCAAAAAAAAAAACAAAAAAAACACAATCCCAAAAGCTTAGTTCCAACCAACAAAGTTTTTCTGCACAACACATATTTTAGAATCTGTATTATGTGGTTTGTATATCTTCAAAAGAATTCTAAATTAAAAAACAAAGATATGAAAATAATAAAATCAAACAGAAAGATACAGGTTTGAGGATGTAGTTCAGCAATATAACATTTGCCTGGCATGTAGGACCTGGCTTTGAACCCTAGCATCACCAAAACAAAAAAAAAGGGCCGGAGATTTAGCTCAGCAGCACAAGCACCTGTCTGACAAACATGAGGTCATGAGTTTGATCCCCAGTACCAAAAAAAAAAAAGAGAGAGAGAGAGAGAGAGAAAGGAAAGAAAAGAAGTGCTAGCAGAGCACAGTGATGTATACCTGTAATCTCAGCAGTAAGGGAGACTGAGGCAGGAAGATTCCAAGTTTAAAATCCACCTGGGCAGCCAGGTGTGGTGGCACATGCCTGTTATCTCAGCACTCAGGAGGCTGAGACAGGAGGATCACTGTGAATTTGAAGTCAGCATGGACTACACAGTGAGTTCAAGACCAACCTGAACTATATAGCAAGACCCTGCCTCAAAAAAACAAAACAAAAAAGATCCACCTGGTCAATTTAGTGAGATCCTATCTCAAAAAAGAATGGGGATATAGCCCAGTAGTAGAGCATCCATGGGATTGACACCCAGTTCAGAAAGAGAGAGAAACAGAGGAAGGGGAGGAGAGGGGAAAGGAGGAGAGGGGAAAGTAGAGGAGTAGGGAGGAGTGCAGGAGACAGGCAGGCAGAAGAAAGCCAAACTGGCTGATTTCTGCATGGTATGATAAGTAATCCTAATAACCATTTCTTTTTTCATCATTCTAGAGAACAATGCTACAACACTGAAGAAAACTTCACTCCTAAACAATCTATACACACCATCGGGAATTTCATCAAGGCTGTCATCAACCCCACGCTTTACAACCCTGGGCCTTGTCTGTCCATCTTGTGTGGTCCCCCACTCATCAGGCACTGAGGAAGGCTGGAACTGAACAATAACCTTCAAGATACAACAGGATTACAACAGCGTTCATTAGCAAATTCTTTTCCACTGCATTTTAATACATAATAAACTCTGCTTCATTGTATAGACTGTTTATAAATCAAGTAATAGTACTGTTCCTCCAAACCAATTTTGCAGGAGTACAGCTAGAATAACTATCAAAATTAAACAAATCAATATCATTATTTCTAGCACTTAGGGTGAAAGTCACACAAATAAACCACCAGAAGTTTTTTAAAACATAAAACTCAAGACTCATACATTAGAAATCAAGGATTAGCTAGGTACAGTGCCGTATCTCTGTAATCCCGGCTACTCAGGAGGCTGAAACAGAATGGTCAAAAACTCAAAAGCCAGCTAGGCAACTTAGCCAGACTCTATCTCAAAATTTAATTTAACTCTTCAAAGGCCTGGAGAAGTATCCCAGTGATACAGTACTTTCTTAGCATACTTGAGGCCCTGAGTTCAATTTCCTGTACCACCAAAAAAGAAAGAAAAAAGAAATCAAGGACAAGTTGTTTAGAATTGAGGGGTCTTTGTTTTATATTCATATATAAGACAAAATCTTTTATATGGCAAATTTCCCAATTACAAATTCAGTGTTTCTTTTTCCCACAGTTGTAGACTGAACCTAAGGAACACTGAGCTACATCCCTTTATTTTTTGAGATAGGATCTCACTGTGTAGCTCAGGCTGGCCTTGAACTCACAGTGATCCTACAGCCTCAGCCTCCCAAATGCTGTGATTACAGCTGTGTGCTACCATGCCCAGATTGTTTTTAATTTTGAAACAGTCTCAGGGTGCCCTTGAAATTTGGATTGTCCTGCCTCAACGTGCCAAACACCCAAGATTACAAGTATGCATCATCATACACAGCTACAAACTCAGTTTCTGAATTTCAAAACCTGCCACTTGGTTTTTAGGAAGGTATCTACTCAGTAAAATCAGCTGATTACATTTAGCCCTATGCCATACAGAAACTTTTATTTAAAAAGAAATGAATATAAACATGATGGTATGCAAAAGATTGTGTTAGTATTAAAAAAATTAAGGGTACAGCCATCAAATGAGAGTACAAACTAGGTTTTTATTTTTTACTTCATATCTGTTCATATTGTTTAAATTGTTTTTATTTTTATTTATTTCCCTATAGACAAATGTTAGACTAAGTTATTTTTGTATTTTTTATATTGTTCTGTAAAAATAAAAAGTTTATGAGCTGAATGTGGGTACAAACGATTTTAGTTTTTATTTCAAATCTGTTCATATTATTTAAATTTATATTGTTTAAATTGTTTTTATTTTTATTTCCCTATAGAGAAATGTTAGACTAAGTTATTTTTGTATTTTTTTATATTTTTCTGTAAAAATAAAAAGTTTATGTGCTGAATGTGGTAGCACATGCCTATAATCCGAGCACTCAGGAGGCTGAAGCAGGAGGATCACTGTGAGTTCAAGGCCACCCTGGCCAACAAAGTAAATTCAGAGCCAGTCTAAACTGCATAGTGAAACTCTGTCTCAAAGAGACAAAAACAAATAGTCTATGTTCTAAGGAACACTATATGCCAAGCCCTATGATAGCATAAATATGATGATATTTATGATAGCCCTGCATAAATTTCTTCACCTAAAATATGACTCTGAGAGGTAAATATTACTACAGGCAAGAACCTAAAGCTCAGAGAAATTAAGTATGGTAAATGAAAAAATTTAAAATATTTCTAATAAATTAAAAGAAAGACCAAAGTATGGTGACGCACAGCTGTAGTCCCAGCTATTCAATAAGTTGAGGCAAGATCACAAGTTCAAGGCCAGCCTAGGCAACTTAGCAAACAAAGATCTGCCCCAAAATAAAGCAGAAAGTGCCCAGGAAGTAGCTTGGAGCTCCCTGGCTTTAATCCCCAGTACCACAACAGGAAGGGAGGGAAGAAGAAAAAGCAGAGGGGATGGGAGGGGAAGTGAAGAGAGGAAAGGGGAACAGTTTAAAGTAAAAAGAGAAAGGATAAATTGTACTTAAAAGGTTAAAACAAGCCATCATCAAAAGCAGGTCAGCCAATCATGGCTTGCAGGACAAATCTGGCCCACTGCCTGTTTTTATAAATGTTGTTGAGCACATCCCAGCCTCTGGTTTACATATTGTCTTCTGGCTGCTTTCATAATACAGTGGCGGAGTTGGTGGCAGCAACGCAGACCACATGGCCGGTCAGGCCTTAAATTATTTACGTTCTAGTCCCTTACAGAGAAAGCTGAGCCACTTCTAATCAAGTGAAAAAAATGTACCAAGCTATTTCTGTGGCGCAGTTAACACATTCCCAAAACAGAAACTTCACCAGAACAATTTAAATTGTGTTTTTGTAAAACAAGTTATATCATGCACAGGTATAAATTCTCTATAATGAATGTGATCAGTATCTATAATTGTACCATTAGAATCTTCTTTTTTAAAACTGTGTTTTGGGGTAGGGGCTAAGTTTAATTGTGCCAACTTGACTGGCTTGGGAGCCTAGGAGAATTGTAAAGCACACATCAGGCTGTGTCTGGATGGGTCCTGTTGATCCGACATCTTCTAGCTTCTCTGGGTAGGTCCTAGAGGCTTGATTTGGGTGCTACATGTGGTCTCCAGTCCCCTCCTCACTGGTACCATTTCCCTGCTCTGCTTCCCAGCCACACAAACAAGTATCTTTGCTCCACTGCCATGTGTCTGCTCTAGTGCCAACTGATTGTGGACTATGTACCCTGCAACTGTGAGTTAAGTTAAACTTCTCCTCCCTTAAATTGTGGATGTCAAGTATTGTGCTCCAGTGACAAGAAAGCTGACTGACACATTTTGTTACTCTGATAAATAATTATAGTAACTATTTTAAAAGCAATGCCCTTATATATCCCAACTATAGAAGTTACTAGAAATGAATGTTTATCAAACACAAAAAGTAAAGCAACTCTTAAAATATACTTAGCACTTTAACATCTTCAAAAGTACCATTACCTTTGGATTGTGCATAACAATAGTCTCTCCACTTGGAAACTCTAATCTTCTGTGCCACTGATTTGTGGTTACAGCTTTTTTATATTCAGCCTACAATGAAGGAAATAATATATAACCCAGTTGGACAAATCTATGTCATAACAAGAAAATGTATAGAGAAAAATGAAAACTATGATAGTGACAAAACCAACAGTAATAGCATCTCTAATTTACTAACAATCACATTTTTATTAGCTTATATGCATTACCTCATTTAAGTAGTTACTCTTAGTCACTCCTAAGTAACATTACACCCATTATCCGGAGAAGAAAGCCAACATTTAGACAAGTATATTGGTTTTCTAGGATTGCTGTCATGAAGTACCACCAAATGAGGAACTTAAATTTACTGCCTTATAGTGCTAGAGATGAGAAGTCCAAAGTAAGGAGCTGGCAGGTCAATGATCCTCCTAAAGCCTGTAAGGAAACCCTCTTTCCTCTTCCTACCAGTTGGCCTTAGCCTTTGGCACTCCTTGGCTTGCAGCATGACTCCAACCCATACCTCAGTTGTCACGTGGCATTCTTCCTGTCGGTCTTAATGTGACTGTCTTCTTACAGGGTATCTGCCACATTGAAATGAAGCAGCGATGGTGAACTTTTCAGAGCTTCCAATGATACAAACAGACTGCTGAGGTACACACGCCGCAGGTTCACCACCACTGGATTGGGGTCTGTCCTACTCGAGTATAACCTTACCTTAGGTAATTGTATCTGCGATGACCCTATTTTCAAACAAGGTCACATTCTGAGGTATTAGGAGTTAGTACTTCAACACAATCTTGGGCAGAGTGGGGACAGGAACATGGCTCAACCCGTAATAAACATTTTCAGTACTATACATGGTTACAGAAGATCACAACTGGTGTGAAGCAACAGCAGAACTGTGACTCACTCCTACCTGGGACTTTCTGCCTCCAAAATCTGTACTGTGCCACTACTTTCTTACGGTTCTCTTTTTGCAGTTACACCATCCTGCTTTCTGTAAAGCAGAGGTCTGAAGTGGGCTTTAGGAAGAGATTTAACAAGAGGCAAAAGGAACCACTGACACAACCATTATACATACTCCTTTGATTTTTGCTGATTGACACGTATAAATTGTTACAAAGGCTTTAAAAAACTAGTAACATAGTTGACATTTCTTCCTATTCTGTTTCAAATTTATTTTCCCAAGTCAGAGGTGATTTTTTAACCTCTTGCTAAAAGTAATCTGAAAGTGTTTGTATGTGTGGTACATATTGGCAACATCAAATCCGGAAACCTAGTTTTTTTTGAAAGTATGAGAAAGGCATAAATAAATGAGGCACTCATACCTCTTATTAAATCTGTGATGCGTCCCTGAAAAGCACATTCTACTTTTAGATACAAAAATTTTTAGACCAATACTTTGTAAATGATGGCACCACTTAAAAAGCAATCTCCTTGCCATGGATTACAGGTGGTACACGTCTGTAATCCCAGCACTCGGAAGGCTGAGACAGGAGGATCATTACAAATTCAAGACCAGCCTGGGCTACAAACTGAGCTCAAGGTCAGCCTGAACTGCATAGTGAGACCCTGTCTCAAAAGGAAAAAAAAAAAAAAAAAAAAAGCAATCTCCTTGACACACATGGTGATATGAACTTGTAGTCCCAGCACCTGAGAGGCTGAGGCAAGAAGACAAATTCAAGGGCAGCCTGAGGTACACTGTGAGACTCTGGCTCAAAAAAAAAACAGTAATCTTTGTGAACAGCATCGAGACAGGCTGTCTTGTAAATAAAGTCAACTCCAATAGTGAGTGGTATCACATAAAATCCAATGGATACTGGACCTACACTTTTTTAAGAAGGGCATAAATAAATGAGGCACTCATACCTCTAGTTTTTCACTGAAGTCCTCTGTGTAGGGAATGAATCTGCTATCTGTGTCCCCTTTGTAAAACCAAGTACAGCGCCTCACTTCAGCTGGCTCCTCTTCCCAGTACACAGCTTTCCTCACTCGGTCATAAAGGTAAACGTCATATCGCCCTCCATCTGTGCCTAGAACCACACTCTCTGGGTCTGGCTGGACTAGAAAACAAAGACCACATTTTCCCAAATCAATGCAAGACCTACTTAAAAATGGCAAATAAGAATATTACGACTAACCAATACTTAATGACTAACAACCAGGCTCATTTTTATTTAATGACTGAAGTTTAAGATTAACCTATGCTACTCAAAATTATAACTTTTTTTTTTCCAGTGATAGGGACTGAACCCAGAGCCCTTCCACTGAGCTACATTCCAGCCCTTTTCAATTATGAAAGAGGGGCTCACTAAGCTGGGTGTGCTGATATACACCTGTAACCCCTGCACTCAAGAGGCGGGAAGATTGTCATAAGTTTGAGGTTAACCTCAACTATATAGCAACTACACAGTGAGTTCAAGGCCAGACTCAACTACATAGCAAGACCCTGTCTCAACAAAAAAAAAAAAAAAAAAAAAAACAGGGTCTCACTAAGTCACTAAATTTCCCAGGCCAAGCTCAAAATAGCAAACCTCTTGTTTCAGCCTCCCAGATTATGGAGACTACAAGTGTGTGCCACCACACCAAGCTAACTCTTAATAGAAAAATAAATAGGACAAATTTTAAAATCATGGTCATAATATAGTAATACAATTCAAAAGCTCATCAATTGTTTAAAATTTTTGGCAATAATATCCACATACAACAATGTTCCATGAAAGATATTGCTGGAGCATATCGATAGCTCTTAGGTCCAATGATCAAGATCAAATAATCTCAAGACAAAGAAAGAAATGTATTTCTATGGTACAAGACTTCACCAAATCTTAGCACACCACCTTTCTCAAAAGTGGAGCCTATTGTGGTGGCACATGACTGTAATCCCGACTGTAATGCCCAGCCCAGGAGGCTGAGGCAACAGGATCACAAATTCAAGCCCAGGCTGGGCAATTTAGCAGCTTAGCAACATCTTGTTCTCAAAAAAAAAAAAAAAAAAAAAAAAAAAAAAAAAAATTTTTTTTGTTTTTAAGACAGGGTCTTGCTATGTAGTCCAACCTGACCATGAACTCACTATGTAGCCTAGGCTGGCCTTGAACTTGCAGCAATCCCCCTGCCTCAGCCTCCCAAGTGCTAGAATTATAGGCATGTACTACCTCGCTCAGCTTGTTCTCAATATTTAAAAAGGGATGAGGATATAGCTCAGTGCAAAGGCCTTGGGTTCAATCCCAGTGACACACACACACACAAAGAAACTCAAGACTGCAGAATATTTTTTCACAGAACATCTCTAGGATCCAGAGTTCCACAGAAAATATTTTACAACATTTAAGTTACAAAATGTTATATGCCTCCATAACTACACAACTACAAATGACTAATGGACATAAGAAAACTCCTCTCATTTAAAACATCTTTAAACAAAGGAAATGACTGAAACCATTTCTGCAAACACTTTGCTTAGATAACTCAAGATTTCTATTAGTATCACCATCTTAAGGTCCAGAGTCTGGTACGTTCTACAAAGATTAAGGAATTGAAATTCACAGAAGTAGGCGCAGATACTCTTCACTCCTGCTCTTTCTAAACTCAGACATGAATGATGCACGATCAGCACTCACCTGAATTATAGACTTCTTCAAGATTTGAAGAGTCCAGAGCACTGAAAGGCATCCATACTTGTTTGTATTCTACTTCCTTGCAGTAAAACCAATGGGGCTGGACAGGTTCATACTGATTTTGAAGTACAAAAGGAGGTGGTCCCTGCACAGAGGGACCTGCAGGTTTAGCAAGGACTTGCTGTTGTGTTGTTGCCTGTACTGAAGGAGGAATCTAAAAGGACAACAAAGTTAAGACTGTCGTGTTTGTTCAAAATAATTTTACATGTGCTTTAGAATTAGTGGACATTAATACCAATAGCTTGGCACTCCCTGAATTCAATCACCAGTACCAAAATCCAAAAATGAAACAAAAATTCTATTTCCGTTCAAGTACTAGAACTCTCTAAGGCCATTAAAAACATTTTAGAAAAAATTTTATATTATGGTAGCCACTGTTGATATCCTCTTGTCTTGTTTTGAAGTTGATATCCTGTTGTCTTGTTTTGTGTTCCTTGCATTGTTTTGTTCTGATTTTCTTTGTTCTGTTTTGTTTTGTTTTATTCTCTTTAAAATAAAAGAATTATTTTTTAATTTTATACTATCTAAAATACGTTCACAAAAACAAAGATTATAAAAATCACAGGTACTATAAGATGTTTGCCTGGAAAAAAGATAAAATATACAACAAAATGAAATCAAGCCAGATGCAATGGCATACAATCCCAGCTACCTGGAAGGCTGAACAGAAGGATCTCTAGTGCCCAGGAGTTCAAGGTCAGCCTGGGCAACAATAAGACCCCCATCTTAAAATCCAGAAAAAAAAGAAAACAATGGTTAATAATCTATGGATAGGTTTTTGGAGTTTTTTTTGTTGGTTTTGGTTTTTTTTTTTTTTTTAGTGCTAGGAATTGAATCTTGGGCCTCAAGAATGATAGACTCTACCATTAAGCAACACCCTGGTCCTTTTTCTTTCAGGACAGGATTTCACTAAGTTACCCAGAGTGGCATAGAAGTTATGATCCTACCTTGGCTTTAGCCAATGGATTAGAGGCATGCACTTCCCTCACTCAGCTTCCTTTTTAAAAAAAAAAAAAACTCATTTGATTTCCCTTTGGAAGTCAGTTGAACAAGTAGCTAAGGAAAAAGCATAAAGGAATCTCATAAACTTTATACAATATAAATGTTATTCCATCATCTCCCTTTGAGATGCAATTTTACTGTCTAGATCCAAACTATATAAATATAAATAAATTACTAGAGGAGCTGGGCATGGCAGCACACACCTTGGCACTTGGAAGGCTGAGGCAGAAGGATCACCATGAGTTCATGGCCAGCCTGAGCTACATAGCAAGACCCTGTCTTAAAAACAATTAAAAAAAAAAAAACAAAGAAAAATAAATAAATAAATTACTAGAGAAATCAATTTTAGTACCTGTAACTGAGTGCTCTGATTGAAAAGTATAATTAAAGATAAGCCATAATTATAATCTCAACAGTCTAGGAGGCTAAGGCAGGAGGATCTCAAAATGGAGACTAGCCTGGGTAACTTAGCAATTTAATAAGACTGTGTCTCAAAACAAAAAATCTTAAAGGTTATGGGAAAAGCCCAGTGCAAAGACCCGTAAGGGTAATCCCTAGTTCTGGGGGGAAAAAAAAAATGAAAAGCCAGCTATCTATTAAAACAATAACCATCTTGTTGGGCATGGTGGCACACAACTGTAATTTTAGCACTCAGAAGACTGAGGCAGGAGGATCACTGGAAGTTCAAGATCACCCTGGGCTACACAGTGAATTTAAAATCAGCCTAACCTACATAGTGAGACTCTGTCTCAAAAAAAATTTTTTTTCTTAACTCTCACATATCCTAGATGACATTTATTATTGGTAACTTACATTAAAACTAATAATACTGGCATTTGGCTCATTAAAATAAATTATTACTTCAATAAACAGGCAATATAAACTAAAACATATACCCTCAATAAGTTACACTTACAAGAATATTTACTTCAAAATATGCAGCTTCTAAAAAAAATAGCCTCTGAAAATAATATGGTCTCATATAAATTATAAAATGCACAAAGTTCTTTTAAAACACTGGCTAAGGATAGAGAGAAAGAAAAAAAAATCATATAATCAGGATATAAGATCCACATACCTGTGGCAAAGATGCGGGGGGCATCTGGTAAATCTGTACTGGGGGTGCAGAGATGGGAGGGTGAGAGAGATGGCCTGTTGTTTGGCACTGTCGTAGCTGTGGGGGTGTAATGTAGGGATTAGCCCTGCTGCTAACAGGGTTATGGCGATACGGATTATATCCTGGTTGGGAGGTTCCTTGGGGTGGGCTCCCAAAATTTGAAGGAGGGAGACCACTTGGCTGAGAAGGCAGAAAAGGATTCATTCCCATCTGTGAGGAAGGTGGAGCACCATACTGAGCCTTTGAAACAGGTGGTGGAAACGCACTCAACCCATCTTGGGATTCAGTTGTAAAAGGCAGCTTGGAGAATGCTGATTGTCCAACCGATGTTGCTACAGTTGTTAAGGGTGACTGTCCAATATTTCCAAAAGGATCACTACCACTTGATACCTGAGCGAAGTAACTGAATGTCTGTGGGGTGGATGTGTGAACATTAGTTTGACCAAGGAAGCTGTCCTCCTCACCAACATCTGTGGAATCCTCTGAAACAGAACAAGACAGAAAATGGTTTTAAGAGTGCCTTAACATTCCATAAGGTTCTGTAAGAAAGAGCTGTCAATTACACTTCTTAACTTATTACTCTCAACATATCTCTGCAGGAAAAAAAATGTAACAAAACACCAGGTATGGTGGCACACACTTACAAACCCAGCTCTTGAGAGGCTGAGGAAGGAAAATCACCATGTGTTCAAGGCCATTCTGGGCTACACAGTGAGTTTAAGGGGAGCCCCAGCTACCATAGCTCACCCTGCCTCAAAATACCAAAAACCAAATGATAACAACAAACTTCTCTTTCTTTGCAAAGTTTTCCTACAAAGCAAAAAATTGGAAAATATAAATTTAAAAAATCTAGCTTCCCATGATGGTACACACTTGTAATCCCAGCTACTCAGGAGACTGAAGTAAGAGGATCAAAAACCCAAGGCCAGGTAGCTGAGCGTAATGGCTCAGACCTGTAATCCCAGCAGCTGGGAGGCTGAAGCAGACAGATCATCACAACTCTGAGGCCATCCTGGACTGCACAGTGAGTTTAAAGCCAGCCTAAACTACACAGAGCAACCCAGTCTCAAAGAAACAAAACAACAACAACAAAAATCTTAGGCCAGTTTAGACAACTAAGCTAAACACTGTCCCAAAATCAAAAGAAAAAAGGAACTGAGGTGATAGCTCAGGGGTAAAGTGCTTGTCCAGTATACTTGAGGTCCTGGGTGCAGTACCAGTACCAAAGAGAGAGAAAGAGAAAGAGAAAGAGAAAGAGAAAGAGAAAGAGAAAGAGAAAGAGAAAGAGAAAGAGAAAGAGAAAGAGAAAGAGAAAGAGAAAGAGAGAGAGAGAGAAAGAGAACAAGCACTAAAAGAAAAATCCAAAGTAGAGAAAAATTATAATTCATTCATAATCCCATCTCCTACAATCACTGCTAACACTGTTCACATTTTGGTATAGCACCCTTCATACTTCTTAAATAAATGTAGTTACCATTTATTTTATAAATATATATACATATATATAATAGGAGTTTTAATAGCAGAAACAAAATCCATACCTACTATTTTTACTTATTAATCTTTTTTCTTCCCCGGTAAGATATAATTCAAATACCGCCTCATTATCCAAATATATGTAATTATATTTCAACAGTCACAAGAAGCTAGTTGGTTTGACCAGAAGGGGTGTGTCAGGGCACTTACTTCCAAGGTAAATAGTATAAACAGACCTGTAGTTTTTGTATTTCCAAGGTGAAGCAGGTCAATCATTAATTACCATCCTTAAAATCATGCAGTGTCACAACCAATAATTAGTTATTACAGAACACCAAATCAATAGAAAAGACTATTGCCTCTCACTTCCCTTTGCCCAACTTAATCTTCTCTATGGGTAATATGAAAATTTCACTGGAGTCCTGCTATCAAAAGTTATAAAAGAAAAGCATTTCCCTCAAAAGTCCACCCTACTCTTCCTTACTAGACTTTAATAAGACCTTCACTTGCAGCTTTCATCTTCCTCCTCCTAATCTTTCCTTTTCCTGTCTCATTCCCTTTTCACTGCCACAGGTGAGGAGTCCATTAGAGAGGTAGGCCCAGCACCAGCACAGAAGCAGACTACGGCTCCTGCCCCCACAGACACGCCAAAGCTCCAGCTTCTCCCTGACTTCTGCTAAGGGAGCCCACGGGGCTCACTGAGTTCTGCCTTGAGCTTCTAGGTTGATCCCACCATAATTTACACCCAAACCACAATAGTCCACTATTCCAGTTTGGGCCACAGCCCAAAAGACAATCCTGAATATCATAACTCAGAATATGACATCTGACACTGTATCTTTTAGAATTAGGATTGGTACATTATTGGAAAGATTTCCCTATCACTTGTTTCTTTGTAACTAAAAATAAAACAGCCTCTCTGGCACAAGGTCCTGCCTCTGCATCATTCTACTTTCTGATGTACTCCTAGTTCCCATCCCTCTTTGCAGTCCTGTGACCCTCACTTAGACTCGTCCTCTGTAGTTTTCAGTTCATCTTTCAACAAAGAAAAACATGGGGAAAGTCTCTGTCATATTTTTCACCTTTTTATCCCCCTTCTTGGAAAAAGATCTCCCTATGTAATCCAAATGGCTTGGAAGTTGTTACATGGCCTTGAACTCTCAATCCTCCTGCCTCAGTCTCCCAAGTGTTGTGATTACAGGTGTGTACAACTACCCACAGCTTTCTTTACCCTTCAAAAGAATTTGAGATTGACCTCGTCCAAGAAACATTCTAATTAGCATCAGTTACAAATGAAGCAGTAATCTCAACATATTGCTAGACTCAGGGCATCCAGACAAGCCTTAACTACATACCAAAACCCTATCTAAAAAGAAATAAATAAACCGGGCTTGGTGGCACATCTGTAATCCCAGCACTCAGAAGGCTGAGGCAAGATTGCCAAGAGTTCAAGGCCACATAATGGGCTACATAATGAGTTCAAGGCCAGGCTGAACAATGTATCGAGACCCTGTCTGAAAAAAACAAAAACAAATAAATAAAATAATAATTTTACTTCTAAAAATTATTAATGTTCTGGCAAAAAGTCTCCAAGAAACAAGATTTTAAAGGCGATGTACTTGACAATGAAATTGTCTAGCACAGACAGTGACACACACAAATCAGACATTATACAACAAGAATGATAGACATAGCTGGGCACACGCCTGCAATCCTACACTCAGCAAGCTGAGGCAGTAGATCACAAGTTCCAGCCCAGGCTGAGCTACAGTGAGTTCAAACTCACCCTGTGCTACACAGCAAAACTGTCTCAAACCCCCGCCAAAAAAGAAAGAAAGAAAGAAAGAAAGAAAGAAAGAAAAAAAGAAAGAAAGAAAAAACACATGAACCAAATAATACTTAAGAAGCAGATTATATAAAAGCCTCAGGTATAGTTTACCATACCACTTAGCTCCAGTCAGGCTGGCTCCTAACCAAAGACAGCAATGTCTGTCCTTTCAATCACACTGCCTAAATGAGACTTACTATTCCCGATGCTCATCCTCTCATTCATTCAACAAACATCTACTGAATATTTTGTCTACTGCATTCCAAGGACTGCACACACACTAACAAATTAAAAATAACTCCTTGCCTCCAAGGGATTTACATTTGTGGGTAGGGAGTTAGAATAAACAAGTATATGTACATGTCAGGTAATGACAAATACCAAGAAGAGTAACACAAGAGAAGGGAAATCTTTAGGTACAGCTACTTCCAATAATGCCTTTCTTCACTTCCCAGGAAGCTTTCCTTAGTTTTCCAAAGAGGAACAAATTACTCACTAGAAATGATCCACCCAAGTGGTAGTGCAAAACCTGTAATCCCAGCACTTGGAAGAGGCATTATCAACACCAGTATAAGGTCAGCCTGAACTGCATAGTGATACCGTGTCAAAAAAAAAAAAAAAAAAAAAACGTTTAATGAAAACCTATGTGCTAGGAAAATCCTGGAAATAAAAGATAATTAAGTCATTGTTGCAATCTTTAAGCCCACAGTCCAAATAGGAAAACATGTTTAGTTAACAAACATTTATAGAACACTATGTGTCAGGCACTACACTCAGTGCTTTGAAAAAAGTAACCTTTCACGATGATACTGATATATGGATACTGAAGCACAGAGAGGTAAAATAACATGCCTGTGCTCCCACACCAAGTTACTGGCAGGGCCAAGACCATTACAGTCTGTGCTCCTGAACACTATGGTCTGCGTTATGTCACAAAATTACCAAAAAGCAATCTCCCAGCTGGGCACACACTTGAAATCCTAGCACTCAGGATAGGGGGTTGGGGAGATCACAAGTCTGAGCCCCAGTTGGGCAGCTTTGTAACTTAGCAAAACTCTGTCTCAAAATTAAAAAAAAAAATTTAAAAAAGGAAACCAACCAACCAATCTCTCTCTCTCTCTCTCTCTCTCTCTCTCTCTCGGAAATACTACACAGATAAACGAAAAGCTAAAGAAACTCATGAGAGGGGAAACATAAGAGAACAAGAATACACTTCTTAAAGCAAAAGCATGCTGAATCTGTATCTTGCAAACATTACAAATCTATTCTAGAAGCGGATACCGTCTATCCTAGCAGATATCCTCTTGTACACCGGTTTCCCCTAGAAGATAACCCATCGTATCCTTGAAGAGGCTTTAGCCAGGAAGGCTACTGTCTAATCTATGTTTATTCCCTGCCAGCACCCTGGACACCAGTAGGTGTTCAACAACTTGTGGAATGCCAGTGAACTTGTGTCCAAAATCGGACAATTTAGAACACGAAATTCTTGGAGGAAGAGCAAGCCTCATCACCTAGGCCCCGCCTCCAAATCCCCAAGACCCCAAACCTGTCAAACCTGGCCACTGCCGGCCCTAGCAAGCGATCTCGAGAGGGTGGATCTCTAGGTCAAGTCGAAGCAGAACTTCCCTTTGGACCGCAGTCCCACCAGGAACCCCGCCCGCCTCCCCGTACAACTCGCCCCGCGGGACCGCCCTCGGTTTACTATTACCTCCAGGCAAGAGCAAAGAGGCCGAAGCAGCTGCGGCTTGGGTGACTGGGATGAAGGGCACGTTGAAGCTGAACTCCGTGGCCGAGGAGGAGAAGAGTAAGTTTGTACTCGACAAGGAGGTGGAAGCGACGCCACTGCCACCGTTAATTTTCCTCTCGGTCATGGCTGCGGGCCACAGTCCGTTACACGTCTACTGGAAGCCGGTGCAGTGCCACCGACCGGAAACCTGTCACCTGGGGGGGGGGGGTCAGCGCACTTCCGCACTTGCGCACAGAGGCCGGAACGCCAGGTGGCAGGTCTAGAGCCATTTTTTTCCCTTATGTGCGCTGCCCGAAATAAACATGGAGGAGCTAGCTTCACGCCCAAACACGGCACATGACCGCCTCAATCGCTGCGCAGGCCGGGGTGTGGCCAATACTCTTTTTGGACCGATGCAAAACTCTACACTCAAAGTCACGGATTGAAGGAGGCGAAGGGGTCTGGGCTTCGCGAAAGCAGGAACAGGACAGTTTAACTGTCAGATTTTGGAGGTACAACAGAAGTTTATGGACGCAGGTAGAAGGAGGGCCTGAGGGAAAAGTGGAATAACCAAGGCGGAGTCAAATTCACCTGTTCTAGACTTGCGTGTCTTTCTGGACTAAACGGATCTTTTGTCGGGGCCCAGGTATAGTGCTAGTAAAGCCTTGCAAGTTTTTAAGCCATGAGGAGAAAAATAAATTTTAACCCAGGGAATTGAAATTTACGGGTGTGACATTTAGACTGGCCCGGTGGTGCACACCTATAATCCAAGCAACTCTGGAGGCTGAGAGAAGAGGACAACAAATTCAAGAGTAGCCTGGATTGCAAGACCCAGTGAGGGGTGGGGAGCAAGCTGGGGACTCAGCAGGCCCCAAGTTCAGTCCCAAGTGCCCCATCCAAAAAAGATGGGGCATTTTAAAATAGTTTTGTGTATACCTACAGTTCCTTAGTAGTTATAGTTACATCCACAAATTGGATATAATTGTCATCTTCCATAGTTTAACATTTGAAATTTAAAAAAAGAGCAGGTGCAGTGGGGCACACCTGTAGTGCCAGCTACTCCAGAGGCTTAGGCAAGAGAACAGAAAATTGGAGGCCAGTCTAGGAGATTTAGCCTGCTCTCAAGAACAAACAAAAATACCATTTCAGCTTTTTAGTGGGTGGGAGAGAGATCCTCAAATAAATCTTGAAATAATTAAACTCCTCCCCAAAGATTACACCTATATAGAATGCAAGTTTATTCATGAAATAGCTGTTTAATGTATTTACTATCAGATTTTAAAAGCCAAACATTTGTTAAACCATTAAGATAGATTTTATGTCAGGCATGGTGGTGCACACCTATAAGGCCACAGGGAGGCTGAGGCAGGAGGATCACCATGAATTTGACATAGTGAGTTCACAGCTAGCCTAAACTACATAGTGAGAACTTGTCTCAAAAAGAAAAAAAATACAAGAACTATCGAAAAACAAAGTCCATTTTGAACTACACCCAATTTTGCCATAAGATTATACTTTCTTATTCTGTCAGGGTGACTGTAAATTCAAGCCAGTCTGAGCAACATTTGAGAGTTCAAAACCAGCAGGGTTCATACAGCAAGACACTTTAAAACAAACAAAACAAAAAGACTTTAATTGGAAAAAAAGGAGAAATGGAAAATATAGCAACCACCGTTCCATTTAAATTATTGAATCCTGCTAGGCATAAATGGAAAATTCTCCCTGCTCTGACAATGGAGAATTTTCATGGCTAATACAAGCAGTCCCTGGTTTAGCCTGTGGAGAAATAACTCCCCAGGACCACATTCCTCCTTGGCCCTGGCTTTGTCCTCTGGAAAATTTCTCCTGGACATATCTGAAATGGCAGTGGAAAATGTGTCCTCTATGGGATCTGTACAGCTTTGGCAGCTGATTTCCAGGTGAGCTGGTACAAGTTTAGGATCCAAGACTTAGCTCAGACCTTTTTAAAATTGTTATAGTATGTATTTGCCATATATTATAACTACCTTCCTGACAGGGAGTTGGTACATGTACATAACACATTTAATTTTTTTTTATATCTCCCTTACTCCCCACCCTCAAGTCTTAAACATTTGCCGGCTTTTCAGGACAGGCTCTTGGTATTGTTGTTCCAGCTAGTTCCATGTCTTCACTTCCTCTCCTGACCCATTTTATTTTGTTCAGGATAATGGGGTTAACTTGGGCCTACTTGAAATAGTAGCCTCAAGTGGAGACCCTTAATCTGGCCTTTGCTACAAGGATGGATTTTTTGGTTTCCCTGAAAAGTCTCAGGACTTTCAAAAATGTCTTTGAGACTGGCCATAGTAACACATCCCAGCTATTGAGGCTGAAATGGGATAATCTAGAGGTTGAGGCCACCCTAAATTTACCTCTGCTAGGTTGAATACTAAATGGATTGACTTTCCAATACTTTAAAGCCCAAATTTCTCCTGTGCTGCCCAGTGTGGCAGCCATGAGTTACCTGTGGCTATTAAGGACTGGAAATGGTAATTATCTGAACTGGTAGGTGCTGTAAATATAAAATTCATGAGATTTCAATGATTCAGTTTAAAAAGTACAGTATTGCATTAATAAATTTCACATTATTTTAAAACTAAATTATTTCTGATATGTTGGCTTAAGTATGTTATTAAAATTAGGACATGTGTGTAATCCCAGAACTTAGGAAGCCAAAGCAGGAAGATCACAAATTCAAAACCAGCCAGGGCTACATAGCCAGATATTTTTTTTAACATAGCCAGATGTTTTTAAAAAAAAAAAGATGAGGGCTGTAGTTCAGTGTTAAGATGCTTACCTAGCATGTATGAGGCTCTAGATTCTATCCCCTGCACCACACACGTTTAAAAAAAATACCTACCATTTAAAAAGTCTTAAGCACTTCTTCAGGTCTTTACTTCCTTGTGAAGGATCAGTGTCACATAAAACATATCCTATGGCTGGGCACAGTGGCACACACCTGTAATTCTAGCTGCACCAAAGGGTAAGGCAAGAGGATTGCAATTTGGAGACCAGCCAGAGGTAACTTGTGAGACTTATCTCAAACACACCTGGCTGGGAATGTGGCTCAGTGGCAGAGCACCCCTAGGTTTATTCACCAGTAATGGAGGTGAGGGGGCATATATCAGGAAAAAAACAGGTATTTCTCCTCTCACATACTTGCCACTGCTGAGCTGATAGCAAGCTGAAATTCAGATAAAGCAAATCTGAAAATTAATGATTTAAAATCAGACATCTTCATACTATAATTTTACTTTACATATCAATGGACATGGAGCTAAAATAATGGAATTTCCATCATTCATTGATCCTCTCTGATAAATGAATGAGTGAATGCAGTGGTACAGTTATATTCTTCCCAGTTTACCCAAACTCACAATAACTAGATGTAAGACCCAGTGTGCTATTTAATTCATACACAACCAGAAATCCAAATTACCCCTTCATCCTGAAATAAACAAGAATGTTACCCTAAAATACATCACTTTAGCATAAAGATAACCATTTTTGAGTTAATTAAAAAAAGAAAACATACAAGAGAGCCAGGCATGGTGTTGCACACTTGTAATTCCAACACTCAGGAGTTCTGAGGCAGGGGGATCACATCAAGTTTGAGGCCAGCCTGGGCTACAAAGTGAGTTCAAGATAAGCCTGAACTGTGTAGTGAAACCCTGTCTCAAACAAACAAACAAAAGTACAAAAAAAAGGTCCTTGAACTCTTAGTTTGCCTAAAAGTAGAATATAAAATTTCAAAGGTCTTTCCTCACTTGTCTGCCAGGAAGGGCAAAAGTTTTTGACCAGTGGCAAGTTTAGAACCTTATCAAACCAGCGATGGTAAGAAAATTTAAATAACAAATGTACTAACCAAACTATCTACAATTAGTTTCCCGGGTCTTTATCCTCCCAGTTTTCCAGCTTTGGAAGCTGTTATGGATTTTGTCTGCATGTCCCCTGAAAACCTTATGCTGTCAAAGGTAAGGCTTTTTGGAGATGGCTGGATCTAGGGTGTGTGATGCTGGGATTTAGGATGTGATACTAGGATTAATGATGTGATGCTAGGATAAAAGGTGCCTCACTCTGGGTGTGGGTGGTACCAATCAGCAGGTTTACAGCCTGAATAGAATATAAAGGAACAGGAAGAAGGCTACTGCTGCTGTTTGCTAGTTTTGTTGCTGCTGCTTTGCTGCCTTCTGCCTGCCCTTTCATACTGTGGACTGTTTCTCCTCCACAATGCCCTTCTGCCACACCACTGTTTTGGAGCCAAATGACTAGGGACTGAAACCGCTGCAAACTTTGAGCTGAATAAACTTTTCCTCCCTTAACTTAGGGGTTTCAGGTATTTTGTCTCAGCAACGAGAAACTAAAACAGAAGCCTACTTGTTTACTTTGTCTCATCATTTCTCTATTATTTCTTGAAGATGTTATGTAAGGCCAAACTCCAATCCACTTCGAGTTACTCTTCCCTCAGTTTTTCCTCATGTACATATGAGATATATATGTTGACATGCTTGCTTTTCTATTCATGGTGTGCTTTGTTACAAGGGTCCCATTGGAGAACTGAGAAGCATAGAAGGAAAGGGTTTTCCCTTCTACAGCAGCCCTTAAGGGCGTTTTTGGTAGAAAATCTGGATTGATTTCTCTGCAGTGTTGGAGTTCAGCCTTGGTAGGCAGGCTAGGCGCTCAGCCACTGAGCTGCACCCACCCTGCAGGCTCAGTTCCTGCTCCACACTTTTCAGATTCCATTCAGATCATCTCACCCATTTTCCAATCTGATGAGTTTGGAGTTTTCTGAGGTACATGCCGAGACTAGGGAAAAACAGTTTCAATACTGAACATTTTCTAAATTTCCTTGGGAGAGGGTTGCTCTACAGTTGATCTTGTCCATGTTTCTTCGGAACAGTATCCAGATCCGTATTGTGTAGAGACACCTCACTACTACCCAACAAATGCAGCCTCAATCAAACTGAGCAAGGGTGTGGTTGTGCACACCGCTAATCCCAGCACTCCGGGAGACGATGAGCGCAAATTCAAACTCAACCTGGAAAATTTATCGAGACCTTGTCTCCAAATAAAAAGGGCTGGGGATGTTGCCCAGTGAGAAAGCCGAGATTCAATCCCCAGTACCGAGAGGTGGGGCAGACCAGGTTGGTTTCCCAATTTTGAGCCAAGGGCTGGGTCAGCGGCAAGTTTATAACTCTTTGCCTCTCCCATCAGGAACTCGTCCTTCTGCCGTAGTGCAGGGCGGTCGGGAGCTTTAAAAGTGCCCCTTGTCTAAATGTACAACATCCTCAAGGAGATTTAATCAGCTGAGAGAAAGTCCTTACCTAGGATTTCAGCAGATCTTACCCCACGTTGGGGCTTCATGCAGTGCTACAAAGTTGCTACCGGCAAAAAAAAAAAAAAAAAAACAAAACACTTGTTGGAAATGGCAGATGCCAAATTCTGATTCACGAATTTTTTTGCCCAGATCTAATTCTGTGGTCCCTCCGAGGTCGCACTTTTTAGCCCTTGCGCAAAGAGGGACTCACAAGAACGCTGCCAACGTGTGACACACAGTAACACGCCACGCTCTGCCAGGCGCGCCTCCCGGCTGCCCTTCCTTTGCCCGTTTCCAAGATGGCGACCGCTGCCCTCCTAGCGGCCCCGCCCCTGCTCCGCCCCCGGAAGGGCTGCCCCGCCCCCTGCGCGGGACCGCGCCGCGCGCTCCCACTGCCCCTCCCGCGCGAGCTCCACCCAGATCGCAAGCAGCGCTGTCGGAGGCGGCTGTTTCCCGCCATTGTGCGAAGTGGAGGCTGGGGCCCGTGCGCCTCGCCAGCCTGTCGCCTGTAGCTCTTTGGTGTTTACTGCCGCTGCAGCTGTTCCTGCAGGCGTGGGGAGGTCGGGCGACCAGCGCTCCGCTGTGCTGTTGCGTGGGAGGGCGCGGGCGAGGAGCGGCCGAGTTCCTGAGGAGGAGCCGGGCGCCGGCAGCGCTCGGCCCGTGGAGAGCCGCCACCCCGGCCTCGGCGAGATGCCCTGTGGGGAGGATTGGCTCAGCCACCCGCTTGGGATCGTGCAGGGCTTCTTCGGTAAGTGGCGCGCCGGGGGCGGGCCGGGCAAGTCGCCGAGTTTGCGGGAGCCGGCCAGCCGCGCGGCCCCCACGCGGAACCACAACGGGCTGGAGCGGCCAGGGCGGTCCCGGGCCTGACCCGGGCGAGGCAGGACTGCCCTGCCCGCGCCGCGGCTGCAGGTGCCTCTTATCTGCCTGGCCCGCGAGCGGCCGAGGCGCAGCCGCCAGCGCTTGCTGTGATTGACGGCCTGGCTGGCTCAGTGGCCCAGCCAGGGCCCCCGCGGCGACCGCTGCAGACCCAGAGAGGTGCTCCAGCCCCGGGAGGACTGGGGAAGCTGTGGCGAAGGGAGCCACTCTGCTTGTGGGAGCCTGCAGGAAATTTCAAAACTTCCGGTGTGTCGGGGGCAGTGCCCGCACCTTCACACCGAAGTTAACATTAACCCCTGTCTTATATATGTCCCCTTCTTTAAAGATTTCAATGTTTAGGTCGGATGACTTCAGTCATCCAGTCATATACTGCTCCCATGCCAGAGCTAGCGAATGTCGAACTTCTTAAGTTTCTGCCTAGACCGTGCTGAAGATGTTGCAGGCAAATTTAGTAAATTTTAGTTGCAATTGCTGTTGCTAATTTTCTGCGAAGGGAGCACGAAGAGAAAAGTAGCCTTGTTTTTCGTTAACTGGACCCTTTGATCCCCACCCCTTACTCAGTGTCTTTCTACCTTTGGGACGGTTGAGTCAGGCAACCAAAAATCGCCTATGCTGGACCGCAACACCTGACTAATTTGTAGTTGTAGAGTGCCTTCAGTGCTTTTAAAACTTCGCGGGGGATGGGTAGCGCAGAGACGGAGCATGTGCTTAGTTGTGGTAGGCCCTGACTTCTTTGCCTAGGGAAAAAAAAAATATGTATGCCGTGGGATACAGAGAAGAAGACTAGTAAGAACTCTGTACAAATAAGTAAAACTTATGTTCTGCAAACATGTACGAAGAAAGAAAAAATGAAAAAGAAGCTAAATAGTCCTCAGCGTTCAAAACCGATGCCTTAAAATGTGCTTGTTGGAGGGCCTGTAGTACTCACACAGTACTGTATTTTACCTGTGACACTTTTGTTAAGGTTTGTGGTTTCCTAGGCAGAAACTAAAGACAGCAAGTTAGAGAAGGTCCAGATAGGCATTTAGATTGTAGTGAAGACTGGCAACCTGATTTTTTTTAAAATAGTTTATGTTTATATCAAAAAACAAAAAAGTGGTCTGGAGGAGTAACTCAGTGATAAAGTGCATGGCTAACATACAGGAGACCCTGGTTTCAATCCCCACCACATAAAGAAAAGTAAAAGGCAAATTCACTGCATATATAGCAGTCTAAGGGCACTTTGGAAAAAGGGCCTATCTCATCTACTAAAATCCTAGTAATTGATGTTTGCAGTAAAAACAACTGGATCCAGTAACTGGTGTTCAAAATAATGCCCCCAGAATGTCAAGTGAAGATTACATTGCTATGCTGGTTTAAAAGAGTGCAGCTGCATAGATATATTTTAGGAAAAATTCTTCCAAACTTAGTAGGATGCTGAAAGGCTTAAGTTCTAATTACTGATACTAGAAAATTGATTTATGAGAAATACCCCATACTTTGGTCTTGCTAAAGGAAATGGTTTTATTTGTTTTGTTTTGATATGGGGATTGAATCCAGGGCCTCACATGTGTGAGGCACAACACTCTACCCCTGAGTTACATTCCCAGCCCTACTTTTGTTTTATTTTGAGAAAGAGTCCCAAAGTGATACAGGCTGGCCTCAAACTTTGGATCCTCCTGCCCCATTCTTTTGAGTGGGAATTACATAAAGGCATGTTACACCATGCTTGGGGAGATAGCTTTAGATTTGATACAGATACGTACATATTTGTGTCAGATATTGTTAAGTTCCCTAAGTGTGCTAAGGCGCACATCTCATCATAATACAAGAGACAATGTAATTTGATTATGAAATACTGGTTTTACAATATCTTATTAGTTTCATCAACTAATGTGGAAACTTGAACCTTGCTTGTTATATTTAACTCCAGAATGTCTCATTTCTATATAGTCTTAAAGTCAGTGTTTTGTAGAATCTGTCATTAAGTCTATACTTTTGCTGTATTTTGCTACCACTGGAACTATGCTGAGAAACTTTATAATAACTGCATTACAAGTATGTTATTATGAAAAATAAGTAAAACTTGTAGATACTTTTTGGTTTGTAAGAAATTGCTTTTTTGGTGCTGGAAATTGAACCCAACACAGGCTAAGTACATGCTATACCTTTAACCCCAGGAAATTGCTTTAATTTGTTTTTCCACCAGATAGAAAAGTAATGTGTGTTGATTGTTTTAAAACAAAAATTGAAAATCAGTAACATAAAAGAATATGAAGGCCAAGGATATAACTCAGCAGCACAAGCACCTGCTTGGCAAGTACAAGGTCCTGAGTTCAATTTCTGCTATCAAAAATGAATACGAAAGGCTTCTCTCATTCTTCATCTTCAAGATAATGTGTTTAGTTCATGATTGTTCAGCTAATTATTAATTAATTAACTAATTTATTTACTATGCAGGGAATCAAACCCAGGACCCTACACATTCTAGGCAGGTGTAACCAGTGAGCTATATCCCAGTTCTCAGTTTATTTTCTTTGTGCATTTACACTGTTTCTTAAAACTGGCAAATGCATACATTACGGGGCCGGGGATTTAGCTCAGTGGCTTAAGTGCCTGCCTGGCAAGCATGAGGTCTTGAGTTCGATCCCTGGTACCAAAAAAAAAAAAAAAAAAAAAAAAACTGGCAAATGCAAGTTTGCTATGCATATTATTCTGAAGCATAGGGTTTTGGGGTTTGTGTGTGTGTGTGTGTGTGCGCGCACATGCATTGCCAAAGGGAGCACAGTTTTTGGTTTTTTGAGACAGGGTCTCACTAGTCCAAACCAGCCTTGCTATGTAACTGGCCTTGAGCTGGAGAGCCTCCTGCCTCAGCTTCCTACGTGCTGGGATTATGAGTAGCTCTATCTTATTTGTTTGAAATATGTGGATTTTTTTCTTCCTAGTACAGAGAATTGAACCCAGAGCCTTGACACTCACTGATCCATAAACCCAGCCTTTTTAAGTGTTTGTTTACTTATTGCACTACTAGGAATTGAACCTAGGACATTTGCACTGAGCTACATCCTGAGCTTTCTTTTTAAAATTTTGAGACCAGTTCTCATTAAGTCGCTAAATTGCCCAAGCTAGGCTGGAACTTGTGAACCTCCTGCCCCAGCCTCCCAGAGCACTGGGATATTTTTTAATGTATCTTGAACATCTTTCTAACTAAATCTGAAGGATTTATTTTCCCATTCTGATAACATAAACTTGACAGTGTCCTATTTTAGATTAGTCGACTAATCTAGACTTGTCTGATGTGGTGACTGCTCGTAGCTATTTAAATTAGTTAAAATTACACAGAAGTCCAGTTTCTCAATGTCATTAACTACATTTCAAGGGTTCAGTGGCGGCAGATCAACAGATACTATGTTGTGTTAGGCAGCAGAAGTACTACAGGTTATTGCTGCTATTTCCGAAAGGTCGGTTGCACAATGCAGATCTAGGTGATGCTAGTTTTGACAATCAACTTTTTCCTGAGTTTTTCTCTTTTAAGATCTGAATTCTGTCAGTATATTTTATCTGCTCTATTCTTTTTAGTCGTTTCAGAGATCTTTATTCTTAAAACTACTGTCACAGTTGCAGTCATTGTTTCTTTCCCCGGTGAAGGTGGTCTCCTGCTGGTTTCTTGCTCCAGTCTAGCTTCTCTCTTTCATTCTCTACACTGGAACTGAGTCCTTCAGTGACTTCCAGTTGCCTTTAGTATCTGATGCAGACTCTTTTTTTCCCCTTTGTGGTCCTGAGATTAAACACAGGGCCTTCACACTGAGCTACATCCCCAGAACTTTTTCTTTTTTTTTTTTTAAATCCAGACCTTTCAAAGTAGTTTATAAGACCCTTGTTGAATTCACCCCTACCTAACTGGCGGACTTAATCGTTGGGTTCCCTTTCATACTCTATCCTAGCCAGACCGAATCCTCTTTCAGTACTGTGGTTTTGAACCTTGCCTCCAGGGCTTCCACATCTGCTATTTACTTTGGTTCCCCTTTCCCATTCCAAGCATCCTTGGAAATCAGCATATAAAGCCCACTGTTGAAATTGCGTGTTTCTTGTGTTCCTTCACTAGGTTTTGACTGACAGTTCAGGGCCTGTGTCTGCAGACACTGTTAATGACCTCATTTACTTATTTTTTGAGGCAGTCTCACTCTGCAGTTCAGACTGGCCTTGAACTCACTGCGATCCTCCTGCCTCAGCCCCCTAAGTGCTGGAATTACAGGGTTACACCATCATGCCTGGCCCTTCAATAGACATTGAATCAATGGTATGAATTGGGATGGTTCCCGAGGCCACAGGTAGCATGTATACAACAGTTGTGATGACCCTTGTGTTGTTGGAGTAGATTTTAAGTTCTGTGTTTTTCACATGTAGATCTTGATTCTTCTTGGTTTAAGTAAGAAGCTGAAATTCTGTTGCTCACGAATCATGTCCGTATGAATCATAATTTATCGTTTGGAGCCAATCTGTGTTTTATAGTTCTTATATAAATGTTTCTCTGGGAGCCTTTGCAAAATGCTGCTAGTGTTTCATTTCTAGTTTCTGATTGATTTTATATACAGGACATTGAGGCCCAAGAGCTTAAGATTTTTAAATTTTATTTGTATTTTGCTACTGAGGATTGAACCTAGGACCTTTACACAGAACTGTATCACCAACCCTTTTTGAGACAGGGTCTTGCTAAGTAACTAAATTTTCTGATTGGTTTGAATTTGAGATCCTCTTGCCTCAGCCTCCCAGAATGTTGAAATTATGTATGTATCATCACATCCAGCTTCAGTAGATCCTTTTGGGGCTCTGTTATGCATATAGTGCTGGTGGTAGCTTAGACCCCAGGATAATTGTTCATTAGTGACCTATATTAAATTGCTTCCCTTAAAGAGCTTTAAAGAGGGGGAAAAAAAACCTTTGTACCCTACTGGTTCTTTTAATTTTTTTTTTTTTTTTTCATTTAAAGAACAAATTTTTTGGGCTGGGGATTCAGCTCAGTGGTATAAATTCTGCCTGGCAAGCACTAGGCTGTGAGTTTGATCCCCTGGTTACCGCCCCCCCCCAATGACGTTTTCTTGGTTTGAATTAATACCCTCTTTCCCCGCTTCTTTATGATAAGGTCTCATTATGCTGCCTAGGCAGGCCTCAAACTCCTGGGTTCCCGTGATCCTCTTGTCTCCTGAATAGATGGGACTACAGGTCTCTGCCAGTGTGACCAACTAGAATTACTTTTATTCATTTATTTTGAAATGCTGAGAATTCAATCTAGAGCTTTCACACTAAGTTATATCTCCAGTCTTTTTTCCCCCCATCTTTTTGAGACAGGGTTTCACTCTACAATTTAGGCAGGCCTTGAACTCACTTTGTAATCTAGATTGGCTTTGAACTCATGGCAATCCTCCTGCCTCAGCCTCCTAGTGCTAGGATTACAAGTGTGTGCCATCACACCCAGCCGAGTTGTGGTCTCTCTGGGTTATTAAATTGCCCAGCTGGGTTTGAATTTGTAATTCTCTTGGCCTTGGGCTCCCAGAGTGCTGGAATTACAGGTATGTTACCACCACCTAGCCACAACTGCTTTTAATTTCACAGGAGTTCTTATCAACTCTGATTTCTTTTCTTTTACTATTTTAGCTTGAAGGTGTTGGTTAAAGCAGATTGCTTTTGGTTATACTTCTTATTTTTGGTTATGTATAACAACTAGACTGGTTCGTGTAAGAAGCAGTGGTGTGTGCAGGAGGGAAGGTTGAGGTAGTTCATCACTAGCTTTTTAGAGAATGTGAAGCAATAATAAGATCAACTGGTGGCACATGCCTGTAATCTCAGTCACTTGAGAGGCTGAGGTAGGAAGATTGCAAATTAAGGGCCATTAGTAAACCCTTATCTCAGAAAATACAAGGGCTGGGGATGTAGCTCAGTGTTAGAGTGCTTGTCTGGCTTGCACAAGCCTCAGGATTCAATCTCCAGGACCACAGGGGGAAAAAACAAAGAGACCAACTACTAAAAGTTGATCTGCTCATTGTTATCACTGTGAATGTAAGCCGATAGATCACGTCATCATTGTCTACCCCACTTGTATTTCTCCTACCAGCCTGCCCTTGGTAGGTCACTGAAAAGTTATTTATGATAAGATTGTGGAAACCAAGGGTACAGGAAGGGGGGATGATATCCTAAGGACCTAAGTAAAATCAGGAACTGGGAAACAGTATCAGTCCAAGCAACTGGTGTCATTTTTTCCTATATATTACCTCCATTCATCTCTGTATGTTAACTTTCTCCCCTGCATGGCTCCAAAATTGACATCTCGGTTCCAGTCCACAATAGGAGTATCTTTACCTTCATCCCAGATTCCAGGGATAGAAAATCTGGCTGACTCAGTATGAAGTCAGGATTGTACTGCTAGTCAGCATGACCATGGTGCAGAGCTGTATAAGACAGTGGAGACTTTTAAGGCCCACAATTTGACAGCGAGGGTATTCTTTTTGAGACAGGGTCTCACTGTATACTAGCTCAGGAAGCCCTCAAACTTGTGATCCTCTTGCCACAGCCCTTCAAGTGCTGGTGTTACAGCCTTGCACCAACACACCTGGCTTACCATGGTGATGTTCTTAGAGAAGAATGGATTTGAGCGGACGTGGCAAAACACACACTAGTTTTTAATACTAAATCATAGCTTGCACATGGTTCAAAAGAATTACTAAGCTGGTATGGAGTGAATAAAACTGTTCTTTCCCCATTGAAGTAAGCAGTCTGTTCTCTTAGTGTTTCTTTAATACATAAAATTTTGATATACAAGTCACCTAAAATTTCTTTTTTTGTTGTATATGTTTTGTTTGGTCAGTTTTTCGAGGCAGAGTCTTTTTATGCAGTTCAGGTTGGCTTTGAAATCACTATGTAGCTGCTGGTGGTCTCTAACTCATGACAGTCCTCCTGGCTCAGCCTCCTAAATGTTGGAATTACAGGTGTGTGCCATTGCACCAGCTGAAAATTTACCTTTTTAAAATGAACAGTTTAATGATTTTGATGTATTCTTAATGTTCTGCAGCCATTACCGCTGTCATTTTCATACCTGCAAAAGAAACCCCAGGCCTGTTACTAGTAACTCCCAACCCCTCTCTGCTACTCTGCCAGTCTAGTTTTGTTCACACCTGTTCTGGCCATTTCCTTTACATGGAGTGTTACAGCATGCGGCTTTTAATGCCTGGCCTCTTTCACTTTGCATAATATTTTCAAGGCTCATCCATGTTGTGTGTATTGGTACTACATTTTTATGACAGTGTCACATCTTGTGTATATGTCACATTTTATTCGCACACTGATACAAACTTGGGTTGTTTCCGCTTACTGTTATGAAGGGTACTGCTGTAAACATTCATGTACAATTTTTTATGTGAGTACACGTTTTCATTTCTCTGAAAATACCTCAGATTGAGCTGGGTGCAGTAGTACTTATCGATAATCTCACCACTTGAGAAGCTGAGGCAAAGCATAAGCCATTGAAGCTCTGTTTAGGCAACATAATGAGATTTTTCTTACAGTTTAAAAAGAGGCGAGGTGGAGGCTGGAGATGTTACTCACTTGGAAGAAGTTGATGTTACTCGGGTTGGATTGCTGGGTCCTGTGTTAATTTTATGTATAGCCATTTATTTATTTGGACTTTCGAGACAGGGTCTCACTGTGTAGCCCAGGTTTGCCTCAAACCCATGACAGTTCAAGCACTGGGATTGTACGCAGGAGTCACAACATCCAGCTTACTTATGCTGTTGACACAAGGTTTTGCTGTGTTGCCCATGCTGGCCTGGAACTCCTGGGCTCAGGTGATTGTCCTGCCAAGTATCTGGAACTTCATGTGCTTGCCACCTTGCCTGCCTTTTGTATTAAGGGTTTGTTTCGGTTGTAGGGATTGAACCCAGGACCTTTGCACTGAGCTATATCCCCTATTTTGAGACACAGTCTTCCTAAGTGGCCCACGTTGTACTTCAACTGGTGGTACTCCTGCCTCAGCCTCCCAGAATTCTGGGTGCAGGCATGCACACCACAACCTGGCCTGAGTTTTTAATTTTTATGAAGTCTAGTTTATAGTCTTACATCTGTTTACCTAACACATTTAAATATTCGATCCATTCTTATTTTTTGATTATGGTACGAAGTAGGGGGCCAAGTGTAGTTTTTATCTGTGGATAATCTGCTTGTCCCATTTTAATTGTTTTTATTTTTTTTAATTGTTTAATTGTTTTTATTTTTTATTTTTGTCTTTTTGAGACAGGGTTTCACTATGCAGTTCTGGCTGGCCTTGAACTCACTTTGTACCTCAGACTGGCCTCAACTCATAGTGATCCTTCTGCCTCAGCCTCCTGAGTGCTAGGATTACAGGCATGTGTCACCTTGCCCAGCTCATTTTAAATTTAAAGATATATTCTAAAATGTCTACCACTCTTAACAATTTTAGATGCTATGTCAAGGCTTCTCCTTTATAAAATGAGAAAGTCAGTATCAGTGTACTGCTTTCCTTTGCCTCTAATTTGTGTCGAGCACTGTGCATTACCGAAGTTTGTAATATTCAGGATCTGTAATTATAATTTCTTAGTTTTATTTTTGAGACAGGGCCTGACTTTGTAGTGCAGTTGGCCTTGAACTCAGGGATCCTCTTGCCTCAGTGCCCCACCGTCCATCCCCCACCTCCCCTGCGTGTGTGCTGGGATTACAGATTCACAGGTGTAGGCCACCACAGCCCTGCTCCTTTGAATTTTTGTCTGATAGAGATGAAAAGCTAGCCAGGTTCCATGTCACATGGCTGGAATCCAAGCTCCTTGGGAAGCTGAGGCACAGAGTCACAAGTTCAAAACCAGTCTGGACAATTCAGAAAGGACCTGTCCTAGAGTGGAAAGACTAAGGGTGTGGTTTGGAGTTAGGCGTGTAACTCAGAAGAGTGCTTGCGTAGCATATGCAAGGCCCTGCGTTCAGTCCCCAGTACTGCCAATTAAAAAAAGAATGAAAAAGCCAGTGAGTAGCATTTAGTATATGATTGCATCACACACACAGACACACACACACCCCATACTTCACTGGAGTGTTTGGACTAATAGGAAAGAAAATACATATCCTGTCATTAAATTATGTTAGTCATTGTTTCAAGAATCAAGATCAATTTGGTTTGTTTCTCTTGTTTCCCCAACTTTACAATCAAGTCATAATTTATAATTTTTCATTATTAAATAGGTTTTGAACTTTCTCAAAAGCTTTATTCAGATCACAGAGATGATTACTTTTTCTTTAATCATTTAATATATTGGATAACTTAAATAGATTGTTTTTTCTGGTAATGAACTGTTTCATTTTTTGAAACAAGTACTGCTTGGTCATAATTTTTTTACTATATTAGACAACTGATTTTTAAATTTGATTGACTGGTTGTGACCAGGTTATGCTATATTACGTGGGTTAGCTTCAAACTCCTGGGCTCCATGGATCCCTCTGTCTCAGTCTCTGGAGTAGTTGGGACCATAGGCATCTACCACTATGCCCCACTTAACTGAAACTTTATATAGGTCTTTTTTTTATATATATAACATTATTAGTGATTGAACCAAGGGCCTTCAGACTGACTTCACATTCTCAGTCCTGTTTTTATTTTGTGGCAGAGCCTTACTAAGTCACTAAATTGCCAAGAGTCAATCCAACTTGAGATTCTTCTGCCTCAGCCTTCCAGAGTGTTGGTATTACAGTTGTAC
Source organism: Dolichotis patagonum (assembly GCA_004027295.1). Classification (NCBI taxonomy): domain Eukaryota; kingdom Metazoa; phylum Chordata; class Mammalia; order Rodentia; family Caviidae; genus Dolichotis; species Dolichotis patagonum. The sequence goes on from PVJX010000858.1 coordinate 97,637, forward strand.
ACCACCGTGCCTGACTTTGACCTGAAATTTTACCAAATTATATAGATATGGGACTTCATGGGCATGGGAAAAAAAGATTAGCTGCTGGTTCTTTTATTTCTCATACTGGTATTGTACATGTTGTTCTTGAGCAGAAATGTAATAAAAATAACTTAGTCTGCTAATCTTATGCCACTTTGGCAGTATATATTCTTTTAGGAATTTATGTTTCATTTTTCTTTAGCTTACTAATTCATGCTTTATGACATTTCATGTAAGTTTTAGTATTGCTGTTATCTGTATATTTTTCCCCCTTTTCATTTAGTATCCCTTTATTTATAGTTAATTTTCCTCTTGGTATTATGTTTTGTTTCTGTCTTGTATAATTTTGTTCTTTGTATATACTGTCTCTTCATTTTGAAGAGATTTGGGGGAAAATTATCTTAATCATTTGTATTGTTATTGTTGTCCCTTTCCTTTTATCTGTTTGCTGTACTAAGCAGTGAACTCAACTCAGCCTTCTCACTGAGCTACATCCTCAGCCCTCCCTTCATCTTTTTGATACAGCGTCTCATTAATTCACTGAGTTTCTCTGAATAGCTTTGAACTTTTGATCCTTCTGCCTCAGCTCCCAAGACACTGGGATTGCAGGTATATGCCTGGCTGTCACATTTCCTTGAAGGTCTACCCTTAGCTTTATTATTTTCTTTTTTATTCTATGAATTTATTGCATTTTCAGCTCTGTGAGCTAGATATTAAGATGCTCATCTATTTCTATTCTTTCTTGGTATTTGATAAATTAAAAGCTATAATGTAGCCAGGCATGGTGGCACATGCCTGTAATCCCAGCATTTGGGAGGCTGAGACAGGAGGATTGTTGAGAGTTCGAAACCAGCCTGAGCTACAAAAGTGAGCTCAACGCCAGCCTTAACTGCATAGCGAGACTTTGTCTCAAAAAGACAAAAAATAAATAAATAAATAATAAAAGCTATAACTTTTCCTTTAAATATTACCTTATTATCCCACCTGTATAAATTTCTCTCTGAATTGGGAACTTTTTAGTAGTAACCCCTCCCTGCCACGGGCTGGCAGACTTGCTTGCTTTGTCTGTCTGTCTGTCTGTCTGTCTGTCTGTCTTTTTCTTTTTTGACAAGGTCTCACTGTGTAGCCCAGGCTAATTTGGCATTCCCCATACCCCACCTCAGGCTCCTGAATGCTGGAATTACAGGCATGCCTTACCACCTCTCCTGACTTTTCTTTTTTACAGGCATGCATGAAAGTGTCGATGTTCTAGGATTTTATTACTGATTTTTTAATTTTGGTCAGTAAATGTCATCTAATCTCCATTTAAGCTCCCTAAATGACAGGAACATAGAACTCTGTGAGCATCTTGTATGCTAAAAATTTAAAAATGCAGTTTAAATTAGGGGAGGTGGTGAATGCTTGCAGTCCCAGCTATTCTGGAAGCTGAGGCAAGAGGATCACAAATTTCAGGCCACCCTAAGCAACTTGGTGAGAACCTGTCTCATAGAGGGTTTGAAATGTAGCTCAGTGATGGAGCACACAGGTGAGGCCCTCATATAGTACTGCAGCGGGAGGTGAGGGGACAGACACTACTTGAGAATTTACTACCTTGTTCACATTTGCTGTATATCTACTTTTGTATTTTGTGCTGGATCTATGTTTCTTTGGTGGGGGTGATATTTTTGGTAGGGGAGAGAGGTAGTTTTTTTTGAGACAGGGTCTCACTCTGTAGTTCAGGCCGGGGATTACAGGCGAATGTCACCACACCCGGCTACATTTATGTTTATGACATGCCTACTAATTTAGTCTTTAATTGTGATTGCTGATTTTTCTCTAACTAGTTCTGTGAATTGTTTTCTAAGTATTTTGAAGTTATATTAGGTTCACTGTATGTTGTATTATGATGAGTGGTAATTTAATTATGTTTCATTTTTTTCATATTTAGCATCATCCTTACTAAGCTTTTCCAGAATTTTATTCATACTAATTATTTACTCAAACCTGGCTTTTGGTTTGGTTTTTTGGTTTGGTTTTTTTTTTGGTAGATGTTATTCAGTGAGTCCTGTGAATCAGTCCCCTAATTTGTGCCAGTTGCTTTTAAGGTTTTTTGCATAATTTTTATACTAGGATTTTTTTTTCCCATTATGTTCATGAGCTAATTCTCATTTCTTGAATTACATAGTTTTTTCTTTATTGAGTTGTTGGTTTTTTGTTTTATTTTTGTTGTTATTGTTCTTTTCTTTCACAGTTCTGGGGAATGAACCCACTGAGCTGTATCCCCAGCCAATTTTTTTTTTATTTTGAGACTAAGTTGCTAAATTACCCAGAGTGTGCTGACCTTGCAATTCTCTTGCCTCAGCCTCCTGGGGTGCTGCAATCCAGGGCATGTATCACCACATCTGTCTTATTTTTCTTCTTTAAATTTTATCTTTTTGAAACAGGGTCTCACTACGCAGTTCAGGCTGGCCTTGAACTCACTTTATATCCTAGGCTGTCCTCAGATTCACAGTTTTCTCCTACTCCAGCCTCCCAAGTGCTGGGATTACAGGCATGCGCTACCACGCCTGACATCTTCTTTTTAAATTTTAAAATATCTTTAAAAGCAGTATAAAAAGTGAAGAAGAGGCCAGGGCTTTAGCTCAGCAGCGTAAGCACCTGCCTGGCAAGCACACGAGGTCGTGAGTTTGATCCCTGGTACAAAAAAAAAAAATTTTTTTTTTTAAACTGAAAAAGAGATGCATTACATAATGAGAAAAACGGTTCACCAAGAAACCATAACCATATGTGTACCAAACTGTAGAGCTTCAGATACCATACATAAAACAAAAACTGTAACGTTGAAAGGACGACAGACCTGCAGTCAGCGTTGGAGGCTTAACTACTCCCTCACTTCTTGAAATATTGAGTGGATAGAAAATCAGCAAGGAACTGCAGAACACCCATCAGCCAAACAGTCCTGAGTGTCCACCTAGCAACAAAATCCACATTCTGTTCAAACACTCATGAAGTATTTACCAAGATAAATCATATCTTAAGTCATAAACCAAACGCCAGCAAAGTTCAAAGAGGTGAACTTATCAGTGAGTGTTACCTGATGGTCATAAAAGTAGGCTTGAAATCAGTAACAGAGATGACAGGAAAATTCAGATGTGCAGAATTAATGTTTCTAAGCATGATTTAAAAAGGAATTCTCGGGGCTGGGGATTTATCTCAGTGGCCTAAGCGCCTGCCTTGCAAGCATGCAGTCGTGAGTTCAATCCCCGGAACCAAAAAAAAAGTCTCTTGGGAAAGTGTTTAATGTTGTAAACAGAGAAAAAGAAAACAATGAATCAATATATCTAAGCATAGAAAAAGATATGTTTAGAGGAATTACCTGCATTTGTTAGAAGATCTCAGAGCAATAATTTAAGTTTCCACATATGAATCCAGAAATGAACAGCAAAATAAACTCAGATAAACTGAAGAAAGGATATAACACAGTGAACAGAAGTCAAGAATTGAACAAAGAAGAAAGAAATTGATGGAAGTCTAAAGTCTGCCGTCCATTCTTTTTTCCTTGCTTCCTTCCTCCCTGCCCCTTCTTTCCTTTAGTGCTGGGAGTGGGACCCAAGTCCTTATTCATGCTGGGCATGAACTGTACCCCTGAGCTGTACTCCCTCTCTGCTTTTTATATTAGTAAAACTGATAAGCCTCTAGAGAGAAAAAAGGCAAACAAATTAACAGTATTAGAATGAGAAAAATGGTACCACTGTTAGCTGTATAGACATGAAAGGATAATATGAATAGCTGTATAGATATAAATTCAGCAATTAGATGGAATGGATTCATTCTTCAAAAATCACTATATTAGCTTTCTGTATCTGCTTCAACAAATTACAACAAATTTGGTGGCCTAAAACAATTTAAATTTATCATTAACGATTCTGGAAACCAGGCATTTGGCATTAAGTTTCATTGTGATAAAATCAAGTTGCATTCCTATACTAGGCTCTAGGGAAGAATTTGTTTCTAACTTTTAGAGTCTGCATTTACATGGAAACTCCTTCTGTTTTCATAACCAGTGAATCAAGTTTTTCACACATCTTACCACTTCAACTACTTCTAACTTTCTCTTCTGGTTTCTTTCTACATTTAAAGACCTTTATAATTATATTTAACCCACCCAGATAACCTCCCAGTTGTTAGCCGATTATGGACCTTAGTTCCATTTGCTATATTAATTCCCTTTGCTATGTAATGTATGTTGCCAGGTCTGGGATTAGGATGTGAGCATCTTTGGAGGGGCCGTTATTCTGTCTACCACATCACAAACAATCCAGACTCTCCCCAGTATGAAGTACATATCCATCCCCTCAGCCCTTGCCTCTAGAAGAGCCCCGCTCTTCAATCCTTGCTGTGCTTTTTGTCTCTGAATTTGTTTATTCTAGTTGCCTCTTATAACTGGAATCATATTAATATTTGTACTTATTGAGGTTTTTTTGTTGTTGTCTTTGAGACAGTCTATTAGTTCAGGCTGGCCTCAAACTCATGGGGATACTCCCGTCTCACCCCCCTGGGTGCTGGGATTACAGGTGTGTGCCACCACACCCCAAAGTATTGGTACTTTGCACCAGGTTTATCTCACTTTGTAAAATTTTTCAAGGTGTTTTTTGAGAAAGGAACAAAGGATAACTTAATGGAAAAAAGTGTATTCTTTTCACAAAGATAATTAAACATGCAAAAATCTGAATCAACCTATACCTCATACTTTATATAAAAATTAACTCACAGTGGATCATAGATTTAAGTATAATACCTAAGACCATAAAAATTTTAGAAGCAAATAGAAAGGCCCAGGTACGGTGGGACACACAATCCCAGCACTTCAGAGGCTGCTGCAAGAAGATTGCCTCGAGTTCAAGGCCAGCCACCAACCTGTCTTGAAAAAAGAAAAGAAAGGAGATCAGAAGATCTTTGCATTCTATGATATAGCAATCAGTTTTTTATACATAATATCAAAGGCATAATACATAAAACAACATCCAATAAGTGGGGCTCATAAAAATTAAAAACTTGCCCCCAGAAAAGTTATACTGTTGGCTAGGTGTGGTTTAATCCCAGCACATGGGAGGTAGAGGCAGGAGGATGGCTGTGAGTTTGAGGCCAGCCTGAACTACATAGGGAGACCCTACTTCAAAAACTAAAACAAAACAAAAATACTATTAGGAAAATAAAAAGCTATAGACTGGGAGAGTATGCTTGAAAATCACATGTTGGAGAAAAGTTTTATATCCAGAATATAAAAGAAAAGAATGGTAATTAACCCAGTTTTAAAAGAAACAAAAGGTTAGATTTACATAGATATTTCATCAGAGAGTATATAAGATGATAAATACTCAAACTAGAAAGAGTTCTGTATCATTAGCTACTCAGGAAGTGCAGATTTTACCCATAATGAGTTGTTATCCATTAGAACAAGTAAAACTGACAATAGTAAAAGTAAAATAAAAGTAAAACTGACATAGTAAGTACTTGCAAGGTTACAAGCAAGTAGATCTATTATATGTGGCTGATAAGAATTCAGAATAGTAGGGCTGGGAGTTTAGCTCAGTGGCGTAAGCACCTGCCTGGCAAGCGAAAGGTCATGAGTTCCATCTCTGGTACAAAAAAAAAAAAAAAAAAAAAAAAAAAACAATTCAGAATGGTAGATTCACTCTGGAAAACAAGCAGACAAGCAGAATTAATATTACACTTAACCACATGCTGGGCATAGTGGTGCACACCTGTAATCCCAGCACTCGAGAGGCTGAGGCAAGAGTATTGTCAGGACTGTGAGACCAGCCTGGCTACATGGCAAGACCCTGTCTCAAAAAAACAAAAATTACATTTAATCTGATTCTCAACTGTGCCATCTCTGAAGACTATAAATGCTCTTCCGCAGATGAATGGATAAATTGTTCAGCTATATATGTGGACAGTTCAGGGTCATCCTGGGGCAACTTGCTGAGAGCCTGCCTCAAAAAAAACATTAAGGCATGACTGGCAAAATAGCTCAGGGCAAAAAAAGCCTTGGGTTCAGTCCTCCGTACAACACACATGCACACACGCCTGAGCATACGGTTCAAGGGAAAAGTGCTTTCAGTTCAGTCCCCAGTACTGTGACTGAAGAAAGGGAAGAATGGGCGCCAGCTCTGCAGAGCTACATACTTTCACTACATTGTACTTAGTATTATTTCCGTTCACGTCTGCCATTCGCATTTATCACACAGAAGCTACAGAAAAGTGAATAAAGGAATTTTGTTTATACTTGTTAAGGGGCTAATCCTGTTAAAAATAATCCTTAACACCACATTTAGCAGGATTTCCAAGCACTTTTACTTGATGAGGAGCAGTCAGGAACTCCTCAGGTGGTTTTGAATTTTCTGAGCTTGATAACAAAACTGTGGTTATACTGTAAGATAACCTCCTTAGGACCCACATACTGAAATATTTAGAAATAAAAATATATGATCTGTGCAATTTCATGGGTCAGAAAAATACACGTGAGGAAACAGTTGATAAAGGAGGCAAGGATACAGGTGGTATTTGTACTACTCAAGTAAACAATTTGAAATTTTGAAATTTATTCCCAAGTGAAAAGTTACAAAAACAAAGTAAAGCATCCTCTGGTCCTTATTTCAGGGTAATTATATATTTTTTAAAATATGCATAAAATATCTTGAAGACCAGGCTTTACAAAGGGCAGCCCGTGCTGCTTGTGCTGGGTGAGCCTCATCTCTAGTGTGTAGGTGTTGGCAGTGAGGCTGTTAGCATAAGTGTGCAGGAACTCAGTGCCCAGCTCTGCACAGGACAGGCTTCTTCAGAACTTTGTGAGTGCAGCAGACTCTAAACTACACACCTTTAGCAAATGTTAGTTCCACTTTAACTGAGTAAACATAGGTGTGATTTACCTGAACATAGTCTGTTATTACATATTTATCTTGAGCTCTGAAAACTACATTTCTCTTTCAGCCCAAAATGGAGTCAATCCAGACTGGGAGAAGAAAGTTATTGAATATTTTAAGGAAAAGCTGAAGGAAAATAATGCTCCTAAATGGGTAAGCTTATTGGTATTTTAGAAGGAGAGAGTTGAGCAGTATAGTCCCTTTGAATGCAGTAGTAACCCATATATAGTGTAAAAATATGTAGCTAGCTGGGCATGGCTGCACACTTGTAATCCCAGTACTCGGGAGGCTGTGCCAGGAGGATCGCTGTGAGTTTAAGGCCAGTCTGGGCTACATAGCGAGTTTGAGGCCAGACTCAACTACATCGTGAAACCCTGTCTCAGAAGAACAACAATAAAAATGTAGATTACTATCTACATCTGCCCTAAATTTGTATGTAGTGTTAAAAGATTCTGGTTTCTTTGGCAAAATAGCTTCAAGCCATTCAATGTTTCTGTATCGTACCTCTAGATGGCAGTAACTGACTGTAACTTTCTGTGACAAAGCATCTATTGCCGTTGGTTTTATTACCTTCATTTGAAAAGAATTGGCATGTATGAGTTTTAAGAATTGGCAAATAAATGTTTGTCTGCTAATTGAAATGTTAGGAAGGAAAAACATCCTGCATTGTACTTTTGGTTCAAGTTTTTTCACAGCAACTTGCAAGAATTAAATTCTTTTGTCCAGCAGTTAATGTTGTATTGGATATTCAGATTATTTGGCTTCTTGATAGGGCGTGTGTGTGTGTGTGTGTGTGTGTGTGAAAGAGAGAGCGAGAGTGTGTGTGTGTGCGCAGGCTTAAGGACAGGGGAGAATGCATTTGTATCCAGATATGTAGCTTGTATATGTATGTATACTGGATGTTTTATAGACAGGATATTTTGTTGACTTACTTGATTATTTTCTTTTAAGGTACCATCACTGAATGAAGTTCCCCTTCATTATTTGAAACCTAACAGCTTTGTGAAATTTCGTTGCATGATTCAGGATATGTTTGACCCTGAGTTTTACATGGGAGTTTATGAAACAGTTAATCAAAACACAAAAGCCCGTGTATGTATTGCCTTTTTAGTGAAACTTTCTACTTGTAATTTTGTGTTATAATGTTGATATAATTGTTATCTTTTGTTTTGGGTTATAGGTTCTTCATTTTGGAAAATACCGAGATGTAGCAGAGTGTGGGGTATGTATCTTTAAGATATAAAACATCTTCAGTTAGAATTTTTTTTTCTCAGTGGAGAGTTTGTTCTTTTGGTTTTATGTCAGTTTGCCTTGAAATAACAGGTTCTAAAGTATCATGTCCAAAATTGCATTATTTTATTTTATTTTTTTCTAATGTGATTTTCTTAATATGTTTTTGTCTTTTAAAGGTCTCTCAGAAAATAGAACATTGTAAATAACAAAATTCCCTTCTTTTCCTGATATCTGTGTACTTATTTTTAAAATGCATGTAAATTGTTTTTAAATGAAAGCGAATGATTTACCGGATTCTTCAGGAAGTGCTAACCTATTAGATTAATACAGTAACATGTAGTTTTTTCCCAGTGTGTGACATTGTAATATAGCTCAGTGATCTTGGCGTCTGGAAACGGGCTAAAAGATAGGCAATGCTGTCCATCCATAACACTGCCACATGTGCAGAAAGGGTTTGTATGTTGCTAAAGAGACTTAAGATGGGCACCCTATTCCTGGGAAGAAGGACTTTGGTCCTAGAAAGAGAGAAGCAAACCAAAACATGAGTATGTTATCTCATGCTCAAACTTGCTGTTTCTTGGGTCCTTTTTATTTCTTAGGCCTAAGTATGTTTGGAATAGAGAATATACCTGTCCTAGGGAGTGATGTCAGAATTTAAATCTCATCTCAGAGCTAACTATTGATGAGTATTAAATTCCTGTGTCATAGGCTGATTCTGGGCGTTTTCTATGAAAGAGATGGTGGAATTAGCGTGCGCTTTGTCTTTTGTGGTGCTGAAAATGGAATTCTGGGCTTCAGCTTTGTCTTTGAAAAAAACTAAAAAGGATTTAAAGCACTATGAGAGACTGAAATACAAAAATTGCAAATTCTAGTCCCACCTGTCTCAAAACAAAAGGCCAGAATTATAGCTCAGTGGGAAGGTCCAATCACCAATATTTCCCCTCTGCCTCAATTTTTTTTTCAATTTATAACCTGGGATACTGTATAATATGGATTTTAGGGAGTTAATATTTTGATTATTGCACTTGAAATTATTCTTTAGTTTCTTTAAAAATGGTAGGAAGTAGTTGCTTGTTAATTAACTTTTGAGATAGCATTACTATGGTTTGGTAAATATATTTGCTAATTTTTAAAATTTTTGCTTTTCTTAATTTTTAAAAATATATTTGTGTGTATCACAGCCTCAACAAGAACTTGATTTAAACTCTCCAAGATCTACCACTTTGGAAAGACAGACTTTCTACTGTGTTCCAGTGCCTGGAGAATCTACATGGGTAAAAGAAATATCCTTTATCTGAAACAAGTGTTGAATCATTCCTAATTATTGTTTTAATGAAAAAGACAATTCAGATTTCAAGTTTCTAGTTATCTTAATGCTAATAAGGCAAGCTGGGAAAATAAAATTACTCTTCGTTTACAAAGCTTCACTTTAATAACAAACTAACATAAGTATTCGTTGAGAAATGCTAAAATTCTGGTACATTCTTACAGTTGAAGCACTGTGAAAAAAGTTGAATTACCCAGGTATAATGGTAGATGCCTGTAATGTCAGCTACTCAGGAAGCTGAGGCAGGAAAAAGATGACGCCAGCCTGCACAACTTAATTAGACCCTGTCTCAAAAAATAAAAGATGGGGATGTAGCTCAGTGTGAGGCCCTGGGTTCGGTGCCAAGTATCAGTCAGTCGGTCAATCAAATAAAAGATTTGGGTAGACTTGTAGATACTAAAAGAGTATCATTATAATTAGGTTAAAATAGCTTCAAATTAATTTTTTTCTTAAGGAAAATAGCATGTGGTTCTTTTGAGAGGAAAACTATGGAAATATATCTTTATTTTTGTTTTATAATTTGTTAGTTATGGCTCTCATACACTGAAATGCACAGAGTATTGAGGGGCTTTGCTTGATTGGTTGGTTTGGTAGGGGTTTTGGGGGGTTTTTTCCCCTGATTGTTTTTTTTTTTTTTTTTTTGTAGTACCTGAAATTGAACTCATGACCTTGCACTTGGTAAGCAGGTGCTTATGCCACTGAGCTAAATCCCTAGCTGCTTTGCTTCTGGTTTTGACTGACCTTAAACTCACAGTGTAGCATGGCCTGGACCTTACAGCAGTCTACCTGCCTCACCCTCCCACCTGCTGGCATTACAGGTGTGTACCACCACACCCAGTCCCCTTCCCTGTGTTTTAATGATATTATACCTTTGTCCTTGGGCCACTGTTTTTTGTTTTGTTTTTGTTTCTTGGTTTTTGAGATAATTCTCATGATGTAGTTTAGAATGGCCTTGAACTCACTGTAGCCCAAGCCAGCCTCAAATTTACAGAAGTCTTCTTGCCACACCCTTCTGAGTGCTGGCATTACAGGTATGCACCACTGTTCCTGGCTCACTGTGATTTTTTTGATAAAAGGCTAGCCATCATTTCTATTGCTCCCCTGTCCAAGGTCTTTGGTTTCCTTTGGTTACTTTTCATAGTTCTCTTTGGCATCTAACATGTGTTCAAGTTCACTGGCTTTTTCTATTAACTCCACTTTGCCTTCAACCCCATTTAGTTTTTCATTTCAGATATTTTCAGATTAAGATTTTTGTTTTTCTCATTGTTACTATTTCTATGCTAATTTTCCTATTTGTTTACTTACTATATCTTTTCTCTTAAAGTTGTGAATTATGTGTTTTGTGTCCTACCAATTGTCATGTTCTGGTCATCTAAGTTTTTAATCTTTCTTGCTTCACATAACTAAGAATGTACTCGCAGCACTGTGGAAGATGAGGCAGGAGCGGCACCATGAGTTCAAGACTAACCTGCACTACACAGTGAGGCCCTGTCTCAGGAAAATAAAAACAAAACAACAGCAACAACAAAAAGAATGTTGCATGCCTGTAATCCTAGCTATCTGGGAGGTTAAAGTTAGCAGAATCAGTAGAATCCAGGAGTTGGAGACCAGCTTAGGCAGCATGGGAGACCCCCACTCCAAAGAAGAATGTTGCATTTGTTTCTGCCAGGTAATTTACTAGAGCGTTTGATTTCATGAAGTCATGGTTTGGGGATTTGTTAAGGTAGGTTTGGAATAGCTACCCTTTGCAGTATAAGACAGTCCTTATGAAATGTGCTAGCAAGATCTTACCTAGATGCCTGGGGTGTTCAGCAAGGTCCTGGTGTAGTGCTTCCTGCAGCTTCATTTGATTCTTGGCCCCACAGCAGCTGTTCTCTGGTAAGCCTCAGGGAGGTATTTGGCCAGAAATACAGAGGGAAGCTGCACAGATTTCTCCATCTTCTGTCTTCATCTGCCTTTTACTTTTCTGCAATTGTTGTTGCTGTAGTAACTGTGTGCTGTATTTTCTCCCCCCAACAAAAATGAGTTGCTGTGGTTTGGAAAACGCTTCTCCCAGAGGGTTGGGAAGACTTGACTTGGTGCATCTCCTCTTTCACTGATGTAGCCGTCTGCTCCACGTAGTCCAGTGCCTGAAAACAGTTGCTTCACTTATTTTGTCCAGTGCCTGTTACATTTTATAACCAAAATTGGAGATCTGGTCTCCTGTAAAAATACTTTATCTTTAATAAATTGCCAAACTAGTAATCTTTTATTAGTTGTAATTAGCATAATTTAGGATATTCCTCAGCTCATGGTAGTTTTTTTCTTAACCTTTTATTTAACGCCTATGTTAATGCCAACCAAGCTCGAGTCAGTCCCTCAACATCCTACACTCCCAGTCGTCACAAGAGGAGTTACGAAGATGATGAAGATATGGACCTCCAGCCCCATAAACAGAAAGACCAGCACACAAGTGCCAGACAAGCAGGCGGTATGTACCAGCAGGCTTCCTGTAGGTGCCTGCTGTCTTGCTGTATAGTGAATTTGTTTATAGAATTAATTGTTATATGATAGGGTTCTAAAAACCTGGCATAGTGATGCATCCCTGTAATCCTAGCACTTGGGAGGCCGAGACAGAATGATCACTGCAAGTTCAAGATCAGCCTGGGCCACAAAGCAAGCCTGTCTCAAAACAAAAACAACAACAACAACAACAAAAATTTATATATATATATATATTTATTTATTTATATATATTTATATATATTTATATATTTATATATTTATATATTTATATATTTATATATATATGCTATAGATACAAATATAGTTAGTTTTCTAGATTTAGGAGCTGGTAATAATGTGGCAGCCCTCCGGTTTATCAAAATTGTGGATAGTTTGAAGTTTGGGATGTAACTAGCGGTAAAGTGCTTTCCTAGCAGGTGCAGGGCCACACACACAGATTGTAGATAGTAGTTTTGGAGGTATACAGTACTCTTTGGTCAAAGTATACTTCATTATTGAGCATTTAGGCATCACTTGGCAAGAAGTAACAGCTCTAATGTACAATTTTAGCGTCTCAGGTTGTTAGCTAGAAAAGGCCTTTTCTATCTTAATATTTTTATCTCAATTCTTAAGTAATGTGAGGGCACAGTATTTTATCCAAAAAATGACTTACTTCTATCTGAAAATATCCTTTCTTATTTTCTTTTTTGAATTAAGTGCTTTCACTTAATTTTGTAAGACTAAAAATATCAAAAGAAGAACAATATTGTGACATACTAGATGAATTTCCAGTGGCTTATTTCTTAAAACATGCTTAAAATACAGCTAATTCTGAACCGGGTATAGTGGCTCATGCCTGTAATCCCAGCACTTGTGAGGCTGAGGCAGGTAAATCGCTGTGAGTTTGAGGCCAGCTTGGACTACATAGTGAGCTCAAGGCCAGCCTGAACTACAGAGCAATAAATACCCTGTCTCAAAAAACAAAGAAAAACAACAACAACAGAAACAACTAATTCTGATTAAAAGAGGCAGACCAAAAGTTAAAATTTTCTAAGAGCATGAGACTTTCAGAATTGGCACATATCATTACTGTTTTAAGTCATTGCTTTTCTGAACAGTGAATCTCTTCATTATGGCAGGTTGAAAAGCTTGTCTTCATTTGCCTTTTTTACATGCTGGTGGTCACTTCCCTTTAATAAGGGAAAATTAGGGAAGAAGTAAAACAAATTAGTCTGATAAGTCAGTGTTTGCAAGACTAGATTAGAAGAGAAAATTTAAGAATCAGTGGTAAACAGACTAGTGAATTTTCATTGAAATATTATTCTACTTTATCAACTCAACCAAATTTCCTTAACACTAAGGCACATTTAAATGACTTGAATGTTTTACAAAAGTGAATATATAGGGGTTGGGGATTTAGCTCAGCAGCATAAGTGCCTGCTTAGCAAGCTCGAGATTGTAAATTCAATCCCAGTGCAAAAAAAAAAAGTGAATATAAAGGAATATGTTAGTATTCTTTTTCTTCATCCCCAAATTTAAAATGAATAATGTACTATAATAGTAAGTGGTAATGTATTTGAATCCAAGAAATGTGATTTTCCTAATGATTTGTATGTTCCCATTAATTTGGCTGATACTTGGTAGATAATGGTTATTAATAAATGTTTTTTAGATTACTTTATTAGTGTCTGGCTTTGTCCTGCCTAATATATATAACAAAAATATATCCTACCAGGCTGTATTGTATTAAATAGTATTTCAATCAGCAATATTGAAGTAACCATGTTGAATATTTACTTTTTAAAATACTTACATGAGTTTGATAGGAGTAATTGGTTGGTGTTTTGTAATGGGAAAAGAATTAAAATTTTCTGATTCATACTCATCTTTGCTCTCTTGAAAGTCACAAGGCTTTGTTAGTATGTTAGAATTACAACAGTGTGATATTTTCAAACTCAAACATCAGTTCTATCAAACTTGAGAAATACTTCTGGAATGTTGTTTTTTCTTCTGGATGTCTTAGAAATGACTCAGTACAATGCTGTCCTTTGGATTTAGGAAGCGTCGGTGGTCTTCAGTGGTGTGGAGAGCCAAAGCGTTTAGAAACCGAAGCTTCCACAGGGCAGCAGCTGAACTCCTTAAACCTCTCTTCTCCTTTTGATCTGAATTTTCCATTGCCTGGCGAGAAGGGTCCTGCCTGCCTTGTGAAGGTAATATAATAAAACCTTCCTTATCCCTGACATGGATAGGTATGTTACCTGTCTAGGGAAGTGACATGGAGAACTCAGCATTTGTATCTTTGGGTGGAGGGTGTGTGTGTGTGCTGTAACTAATCAGTATAAATTTAGAGACATGCAGCAACAAAAATTCTATTTTATAGGCTTTGGGTTAGGAGTACAATGTGGTCTCTCTGGAGTAAAATCAGCTTGTCAAGAAGGCTTCATTCTTTACTGGTGGTTCTAGAGGAGAATCTGGGATTTTTCTGTTGATTTTTATTCCTGCCTTGTTCAGCTTCTAAAGTTAGTCACACTCCTTGACTTGGCCCTTCCCAGTTTTTTAGGCCAGCCACATTGCATCTGTTTGACCATTTTTATAGTGACATCTTCATCTGACTGTAGCCAAGAAAAGTTCCCCTTTCTGTGGACCTGTGTGATTACACTGGATCTGCCAACATAATTCAGGATAATTTCCCATCACACCTGCAAACTTTTTTTGCATAAAAAGTACCACGTTTACAAGTTTCATGTCTTTAGAGAGTCCTTATTCTGGCTGTTGCAGCTTTCTTAATCAAAGAATATATCAAACATGGAAATGGGACAATTATTTTAATTTGTGTCTACCTCCTTCCTATATCATTTGTAATTTTATGATGTCTATTTTTGCCATTCTTCCTTGCCTTATCACAACTTTCTCAAACCAGGTATGGTAACACATGTCTGTAATTCCAGGGGAGACTGAGGCAGGAGGTTTACAAAGTTGGCCCAGCCAAGGAAAATTAGCAACTTAGCGAGACTTTCTCTCAAAGTAAAATAACACAGAAGGACTGGGGTTGGCGCTTAGTATAAAGGCCCTGAGTTCAATTCCCAGTACTGCAAATAATAATAATAATGGTAGTAATAATAATAGTAACTCATTTGAATTTAAAATACAAGAAGGAAGTTGTTGACAGTTTATTCTTTTATTCTTACTTTGTTTTGGTTTTTTTGTTTTTGGTTTTTTTGATGCTCATGAGTTAGTAAGTGATAGGAGGTTCAGGTATGATGGCCAGGAATTTAGTTTAAACTTTGTACTTTTTTCCCTATGATGTTCCCATCAGTTCTCACCAGGAAGAGGCATTGACAATCAAATACATCTGAACAATAAAGTGTCACTGGTTTTTGTTTTTTTGTACCAGAAAAACTCAGGACCTCATCTTGCCAGGCAGGTGCTGTGCCACTGAGCTGTATCTTCAGCCTTTTTTTTTTTTTTTTGGTTTTGGTTTTGGATTTTTTTGGTACCAGAAACTGAATTCAGGACCTTATATTTACCCCGCAGGCACTGTGGTACTGAGCTATATCCCTGGCCCTAACAGTTTGTTTAGTGTGAAAAGTATTATGGCCATTGTTAAGTTTTGTGTTAAACCCTGATGTTAAATAATTTGTAAGTCTAAAATTAATCACCTTGGCTTATTATGTTTTTGTTTTCCTTTTCAGTGTGGTTGATAGATTTTGAAGTAATCATGTTTCTAAGTTTTGACTACCAGCCTTTGACAAAAGCCCTTACTGTTTTTTAAGTAGTGTGGTATATTGGAAATAGATGTTGATCTGGGAATCCCGATCTATGTTTTGGTTTTTAACCTACTTGCTGACTAGCAGAACGACTTTAGGCAAGTGCCTTCTCTCTCCCGATGTCAGCTTACGAAATATGGAAGTTACTTTAAGGTCAATTTTTTAACCTAAATTCCGACATACTATTTTAAGTCTAATTTCTTAGGCTTTTTAAGTCATTTAGTACTCATGTGATTTCATGTGGTTACTTGTTAGGTCTATGAAGACTGGGATTGTTTCAAAGTAAATGATGTTCTTGAGTTATATGGCATACTGTCTGTGGATCCTGTGCTAAGTATACTGAATAATGATGAGAGGTAAGTCCATCTGCTTTTTTTTGTCTTGTTTACTTTTTTTGCTGTAATTTCATACTTGCAGATGAGTGTTAGATAGTTATGAGTGTTGTTTCCCTCTTTACTAAGATTTACCAGTTATTAGCATTTGTGCCCCATATACTTTGTCACTCACGTGTGCTGTTAATGTTCACGTTTCTTTTTTTTTGAGACACTGGAGAGTAAACTGCATACATTAAACCCTTTACCTCTAAATTCTTGAGTCAGTATTTCCTAAGAACAAAGACTTCATATGTAACCTGAGTATAGGGATCAAAATTAGGAAATTGCCATGAATACGTAAGTCTGTTCCAGAATCAATACTTGAGTTCACCATCCATCTGAATCTTCACCTTCCTTCTTGGTCCAGGATCCATAGGATGGCTGATTACATTAACCTAAAACAGTTAACAGCCTTTTATTATCCTGTGTGGCCTTGACAATTTTTTGAGTTTTTTTGTGGCTTACCCTAGAAAAACTTGTATCAGTACAGAAACTAGAAAGGCCAAAATCAGGTGTCTAATGAGTGTTCATTCCTGGTTTGTTGGTGGCCATTTTCTCTCTCACATGGCAGAGAGCAGGGGCCCTTGATTTGTGTGTGTGTGTATGTGTATTTTGAGACAGTCTTGCTATGTAGTGCAGTCTGGCCTTGAACTCAGTATGTAGCCCAGGCTGACCTCAAACAATGATCCTCTTGCCTCGGCCTCCCAAGTTCTGGAATTATAGGTGTGCTTCACCATACCCAGCCAAGCCAGTTATTTAGCAGACTACTTCTTTTCACAGGAAACTGCAGACGTGACGTGTCATTCTTAGTGCACTATAACAGGAGACACATACCAGTTTGTCTTCTTATTACTGGTGGTACATAGCTTTCTCTCCTATACAGTTACAATTTTTCACTTTGTCATTAAAAAGTAATGTAGACAATAACTTTTTTTGACAATAAATTTAAAACTGTAGTTTCTTGGTAATCTTGCACTGATTCAGTTTGCATCCATTGATGATTCTGACTTCAATCAGTTGTGAAGTCAATCATTGTCACTTCTACATTTTTTAGGCATTAAATATGAGAGATTTCTTTCTGTTTAGTCCAAGAATTATTACCAGTGTAGAGTGGGAAATTCATTTCTTATTAAATGATAGTATCATTTTTTGCAGACTCAGATTTTCCCAGATTTAGCTAGTGGGAGTCACTTTGGGCTTCTGTTTAGAATGACCTTATCCTTCTCTTAATTTTTTTGGTACTGGAGGTTGAACCTAGGACCTTTGTACTGAGCTATATCCTCAGCCCATTTTTATTTTGATACAGGATCTTATCACGTTGCTAAGTTGCCCAAACTGGGCTAGAACTTGCAGTCTTCCTTCCTGCACCTCCCAGAATGCTGGGATTATTGGCATGTGCCACCATGCCTGCAGATCTTATCAGTTTTTAACATTGATTTGCTGAAACATTAAGTTGTGTTGAACACTTTCTATGCTCCAGCCTGAGGACCAGCCAGATTCTCAAGGACCACAGTTTCATTTCTTGAGGAACTACATTTAAAATCAAGATCAGCCAGCTGTGGTGGCACATGCCTATAATTCTAGCATTTGGGAGGCTAAAGCAAGAGAATTGCTGGGAGGTTAAGGCCAACCTGAATTACAGAGTGAGGCTCTGTCTCCAAAAAAAAAGTGCTTCGTGTACTTTATTTTTTTTTCCTGATACAAGGTCTCTATGTAGTGCAGACCTTGAACTTGCAGAGATCATCCTGCCTCACATTCCCCAGTGCTCAGATTATAGGCATGTGCCGCCACACCTGGCCTGGTGTACGTTTTGATACAGAGTTAACTTTTCTTCTCAGCCTTTTTAGTGGCCAGACTATTGTATTAGTCAACTTTTTGTTGTAACAAATACCTGAGATAATCTATTTACAAGAAGTTTATAATTTATAAAACTTTAAGTTTTATTAGTTTTTTTTTTCCTTTTGGTACCAGGGATCAAACAAAGCAGGCGTTTATGCCGCTGAGCTAAATCCTCACCCCAAAAACCTTAAGTTTCATAAGTTTATCCTTTCTATTTCTCTTTTGCAAAAATAGTGGATATTTTTATTTGCTTGTTTTTGTCTTTTTTGAGACAGGGTCTCACTATGCAGTTCAAGCTGGCCTTGAGCTCATTTTGTAGCCCAGGCTGGTCTCGAACTCGCAGCAATCCTCCGGCCCCAGCCTCCCAAGTGCTGGGATTACAGGTGTGCATCACCACGCCCAGCTGCAAAAATACTGTTACAAGTTTATAAAAGTATGTTATCAACCTATATGAGTTTATAAAAAGAAAAGATTTATTTTGGTTCATAGTTTGGGACGTTCCAGTCCTGGTTCTGCCGGCCCTGTTATTCTGGGCTCCGAATACATTAGAGTGGGGAGCACCTGGAGGAGCGAAAGCTCAAGCATCACAGGGTGCAGCAATGAGATCTCCTTTGAGCATGCACCCCATCGAGCTGAAGACCTCCCTCCCATGAGCCCCCTCTGTAAATTTCCACCACCTTCCCACGGCACCAGCTAGGAAACAGTCTTTGAGCACATGAGGATACCTTGGATCCAAACTGGCACCCATTTGTGTACACGAGTTCATACTGTCTCTGAGTGCAGTTCTGCAGCCCAGGTGGTCGTCTAGCTGTTCTTCCCATATTGATCTCCCTTTTCTGCAGAAAGGGACTTGATTTCCATTATCCTCAATCTGTCATATGCTCAGTTCCACAGTACACTAGGGAATTTAAGAATTGGTAACACATACCACTACAAAACACAACGTGGATTTACAGTTCAGTGTTTGTTTCCAGTTCTTTTTTTTAGAAGAACACTCTATAGTCATAGAGTACTGTATTGCAGAGATACTTAGGTAACTTTTCTTCTCCTTTAGTATGATTCCATCATTGGTTTCACATTGATTTATTTATACCTGATTATTTTACTTCAGGGTTTTTTTTCTTCATCACATGTATAATTTTGATTAAAGAAAAAGGAAACATTTAGCATTGTTGACAAATCAAAACTACACAGGAAAGACTCGGGAGGGCCACTGCTCTCAAACTATCCCTGCTTGCCTGGTCCCACCCCACTGCCCTAGAGAACTGGTTTATCCTTCCTGTACTCTCTTTTGCAAAAATAATTAGACACATCTGTATTTTATTTCCCATTTTTCTTCTATAAAAAGTAGCATAGTATCTGTATTCTTTTATGTTTTTGTTTAATAACCTTTGTTAAATTTTCTTTCTTCTTTTGAGATTGCCAAAAGGGAGTACTAAAGTACTTTGGGACGTACTTTTGGAAGTAACCCCCCCCCCCCCCACACACACACAGAGTTAGTTTGTTGAATGCCCAAGTGTTCATCGTGGTTTCTGCACAGGAAGAACTTGCAGTTTTCCACACTAAAAAAATCTGTTGCAAAACAAATTTTAAACAAGTTTACATAAACTTAACAATCTCTGAGTAACAGTCCTTAAACTTTCTTGTCTTGGCTAATTCTGTCTATGCTGACATTCGTCTTTAGTTACTGTTGCCAGTACTGCTTAGTTTAGAGGTGAGGAGTGCAGAGGGGTGGGGCAGGCTCTTGAAATTCTGATTTGGCCTCTTTAGTGCTCTCCTCATTGTAAAGAGTAGTAGTTGTGAGGTTTTAATGCATATGTATTGGGAAGTATTGAACACTGCATTACCCAATCCATATGAGGTAGGCTGAAGATTTTAAAACATTTTACACATTTCTTTCAGTCGCTCAGTAAACCTATCATGTAAATTTATTCAGCAAATCTGAAGAACTCACATTATTTTCGTTGCTTCTTCTTACTATTCAAGGGAGGTTTCATGTAAGAATAAAATTCAAGGAAGAGAATTAGGTAGAGGTGATTGGTTCTTCATATGCTGAATAGTAGATGCTGAATGGCTTTGGAGAAGACCCAAGTTTTGGAAGGTGCTGTGAGATATTTGCTATCTTAACTGAAAACTGAACAACAAGTATTTGCCTTTGTAAATCTTGAGTGGCATTCTGTTACCCCATTTGTGGCAGTGATAGCGTGCTGAGTGAAAAATATTGTTGAACTTGAAGAATGGAATAAATCCATTCATTGTGCTATGACCAAACTGTCCTAAAATCTGTGTGATGGTGAAATACTGTAGAATGAGGAGCCACTTTCTGTTTTTTAAGGAGATGTGCAGATGGAAGTGTTGCTGGCCTGGATTCTAACTTTGCCTCAGAGACGCACTTTTTTTTACTTGTCTGCAGTCAGTGTCTCTAAACTGGAGTCCGGTCTCTGCAGGGACGCCTCAGCACTGCTGGACCCCATGGAGTGCACAGACACAGCAGAGGAGCAGAGGGTACACAGTCCTCCTGCCTCGTTAGTGCCAAGAATTCATGTGGTTTTGGCCCAGAAATTGCAGCACATCAATCCACTGTTACCCGCCTGCCTTAACAGAGAGGAGAGCAGAACCTGTAAGTGTAAGTGTTGGCACCTGGCGAACCCTCCGTCTTTTGTCCAGAGCTTCTGTGGCTTGTGCTTTAGTAGAATTGAGAGGTCCTCATTTATCCTCAGTGGTGTATTGCTTTGCCCCGTTTTCTTCTCTTAATTGAAATAAGACAAAAGAGAAGAGTGTAGAAAACTGCCTTAGTTTTAAGGTCGGCATAACTATCAGTCAGTATTTAAGTTCACACTAGCCATCTAGTGAATCCAAGTGCTTTCTTCACCAAGGTGGCTTTGTACTGAGCCATTTGGGAGGAGCTGGTATGTGTATTTTGAACCTGTCTTCCTTCCTTTTACAGTTGTGTCAAGTTTCATGTCCGAATTGTCTCCAGTCAGAGCAGAACTGCTGGGGTTCCTCACTCATGCTCTTCTGGGAGACAGTTTGGCTGCCGAATACCTTATATTACATCTCATTTCTACAGTGTAAGTGCTGTCTGTTTCTTGTGGGGATTCAGGGAGTTGGATGTGGTACAGAACTAAATGTGCACCTGTGTTTATAGCGGCGCAGTTTGTAATAACTGAATCTTGGGAACAGCTTAAATGCCCACCAGCTGATGGATGGATAAAAAAGATGTGGTTTTTTTATACAGTGGAGTCCTACTCAGCCAAAGAGAAGGATAAAGTTGAGACATTTATAGCTAAATGGATGGACCTTGAGACCACACTCTTCTAAGTGAAATAAGTTAGACACACATGTATAAATACCATGTTGTTTGTTTAGTGTGAGAAACTGAAATAAGAACCAAAATGTGTAATAGAAGCTGGGCTTGATGGTACACTTCTGTAATCCTAGCACTGTGGAGGCTGAAGCAGAAGGATCATTGCAAGTTTGAGACCAGCCTGGGCTACAAAATGAGATCAAGGCCAGCCTGAACTGCAGAGAGAGACTTATGTCTCAAAAAGACCAAAAAAGTATAATATTGTAGAATAGGAAGAAATTGTTCAAAAGGAAAGAAGAAAGAGTTGGGGAGAAAATGGAAACAAAGGTTTGTAAATAAGGAGAAGTGAAGAGGAAGGAAATGGGAAAAAAGAGAAGCCGAGATATATCATGTACAGATAGATACAAGTTTCCTGTGATTAATATGATCCTTACATATATCTAAATGATATCAATAAACTTTAAAAAAAAAAGAACTATAGAAAAGAGCAGGACAATTTCTGATCTAATTAATGTTTCAGTTCAGGCTTCATTAAATGGTTTTTGTTTGTTCCGTGTAATGTGTTAAGCCAAATCCCAAGTAATCCTTCCATTAACCTGTTTTCAGGTTCACATTTAACATTTTCATTATGTGCCCTTAGATGCTAGAGCCAAAGTCACATAAAGACTTGGCTGACCAGTAAAATGTAAGCTCCAGCCTTCCTGCTCACCTTGTCTGTCTATCTCTTCTCTTCCTCTTCTTCTTCCTTCTCCTCTTCCTTTTCTTCCTGTTCTCTTGTCTTCTCTTTGCTCTGCTCTGCTCCTCTTTTCTGTTCTCTGTCCCTCCCTCCTCCTCTTCTCGTCTCTTCTTTTCCTGTGGGGCTGGGATCACATGCAGGGCTTTGGGCATGCTGGGTAAGCACTCAACCACTGACCCACATCCCCAGCCTCCTTTTGGTTTTTTGAGTTCTGTTTATACAGAACAAAGCTCTGCTTCTTTACAGTCAACAAAATATATCATCTGCACATTTAGTTTGTACGTTGACCTTAGCACCTCACCTTTTGACTCCATTGTGGTTTTTTCCTGATTTCAGCAGTAACATTCTGCATCCAAGAACACAAAAAAGAAAATAGCATCCATCTCTAATCTCACCACTGAGCAATAAATGTTACTTACCATTTTGGTACTTGTTTATTTTTTGGTTTGTGTATGTGTGCCGAGTACACATACACAGGTAGCATTTATACTCCAGTTATATACCTATATCCTGCTTTTAGTATTTATTATCTGTAAAATATTTTGCCATAATTCTTCATGAACTTTTCAGTGGCTGCATATTATTTCATTATGCATTTGTCTCATTTGTATCCACGTCCCTTGATGTTATGTTTTCCTAGTTTTTCTCTATAATAAATAACACTTCAGTGAGTGTCTTTGTCCTGTGAATCTTCCGCTAGGTGGGATCTGAGACGGTAAGTACATCATGGTTGATTTTCAAACGCTCACTTTGTTGCTTCTTGGCTAGATGAGTGTGTTGCAAGTTGAGCATCCCTAATGTCAAAACCCAAAATGCTCCAGAAATACTTCGAGTGCTGACATTGTAGAGCATTCAGATGGGCAGCCAGTAAAATGTGTGTAAATACTCCAAAATCTAAAACACTCCTGGTCTCCATTATTTTGGATAAGGGATAGTTAACCTGAACTTAACTCTAATCCTCATATTTATCATCTGTAAAACAATTATTTCCTGGTTCAGAGTGTTTGGGGATTAGGTGAAAATGAGGGGCTAAGAATGCAGCCCAGTGGTAGAGTGTTTGTACAATGTGCACACGCTGCTAGGGCTGATTCCCAGTACTAAAAAAAAGCAAGGAAAGGAGGAAAGAAGAAAGGGAGGAGAGTCTAAGCATTCAGAATCATCCTAGTGTGTGATCAACATTTATAGACCAGCATTGACTTTTTTTTTTTTTTTTTAGAGAGACAGGGTCTCACTATGTATTTCAGACTCACCTTGAGGTCACTATGTAGCCCAAACTATCTTCAGATTTCTCGTGGCAGTCCTCTTGCCTCAGCCAAGTACTGGGATTACAGGCATGCGCCACTGTTGTTGTAATACATACAATAACTATTTGGAGTATTCTATATTTTAATGGCAATATTAAGTGAATTTTTATATATATTTTGTGGTAATCACTTCTATATCTTTATTAATTAATTTTTTTCTTCCCCCTAGGTATACAAGAAGAGATGTTCTTCCACTAGGAAAATTTACCATGAACCTGAGTGGCTGCCCACGGAATAGTACCTTCACAGAACACTTATATCGAATTATTCAGCATCTTGTTCCAGCAGTAAGATCAATATAAATAGGAATTATAAACCTGAGCATACAGCAAATCCATCTAATTGCTTTTTATTCAACCAAAATATTTAACTTTGAGATTTTAATAGAGTTCATTTAAGGGAAAACAGCTTGTCATTACATGATTTAAAATGTACAGTCTCCTAAACATATCACTTATTCCTTAGTAAAAATTTTTGTGAGGCTAACAACACAATTAGAGTAACTTCTTTAAAATTGTACTCTCTGTTAAATGCCAAGTTACACAACTTAATATTCTTTGTACGCATTAAAGCTTTAAATCTAAATAAGCTCTAAGTTATAGGAACCTAATTCTTTTAGCTGAGGTAATAAAGATCTTTATCTTCGTTGCCTCAGTTTTAATTCTTGTTTGGAAAGTTGAGCTGTCTTTTATTTCCCAGGACATCTGAGTGCAGGCTTTGTGTATGGCAGGATTTGCTTCTGATGAGGCATGCGCCTGAGAAAACTGGTCACCTCTCACTTTAGGAACTGAAATTGAGCCAGCTTGGCCATTCATCCAGTTGTCAGGTTTGTCGAGTACCCAAGTGCCAGCACCATCCAGGCCCTTCAGAAGCAGCAGTTCTCCCTTTGAATGAAGTCTCGAGAACACACAGAGCTAGAGTTTACTTTTTAATTTCCCACATTAGAAATTAAAATTGAAATGTTACACTAATTCACTAGAAATAATTGCATACATGCATTTTTATAAAAACTTCCCAAACCAAAAGTATTAGTAATAACTCACATTTCTTTTACATTTTTACAAATCTCTTAATACCTAGATTAATGAGACCACTAGATTTTTTGTGTGTGTTTCCACATTGCATCTTTTGTAATGCGTGTTTTTATTGATGTGTTTTCTTAAATGGTAGTTAAATTATGGAATCCAAAAGCCTATCAGTGAAATTTTTATATTCTGTTGTAACAGAATTTATTGGTCTGTCTTGCACAATGAAAGAATTTGAATTAGATCATGATTTTTATCCCATAAACCCCCCAAAAAAGAGTCTCACCAATTCCCCTGGCCCTGTACTGCTTTTTGAGAACTAAATTAATCTGTATAGTAAGTCACTGAAGTGCCCTGCAGAAGAGCAAAACCTCAGGAGATGTGGGTAGAGAATACTAGCAGTGGACCGGGAGGAGCTGCTGGTGCCCGTGGCCAGGCAAGGCCTAGCCCAGGTGGTGGTCAGGAACCATGTATAGAGCAGTAGGACCAAACCTAGAGGCTGCTTAGAGGAAGCTGTGTTCTGTGCAGAGAACTGTGTGTGCCAGGTGCTGAAGAGCTGTGTGTTTGCCAGCATGAGGCTGAAGGGTGTGGCCCCCAACAACATTTGTTTGTTTGTTCCTCTTTTTGAGATAAGATTTCACTAAGCAGTTCAGGCTGGCCTTGAGCTCACTTTGTAGCCCAGGCTGGTCTCAGACTTACAGTCATTCTCCTGCCTCGGCCTCCTGAGTTCTGGGACTACAGGCATACGCCACCATGCCGGCTAAACAGAAATTTTGTTTCCAGTACCGGGAATTGAACTCGACCTCACACTTGCCAGGCAGGCGCTATGCCACTGAGCTACATCCCTGGCTGCTCCAGTACCATCTTCATAGAATCACTAAGCCAAAGTACAAAAGTCCTCTAAATTTTGGTTCTCTGTTTTATCCTTTCCTGAATAAGCTTTCCCCCCACCCCACACACTTCTCTTACAGCTCACGTGGTAGAAGAACAGAGGGCCGAGAGCAGGGCACAGGGGTGTGGTGGGTGAGGGCCTTGGCAGCGGAGCCAGCATCACTAGCATAGCGGATTCCGGTGCAGTGCAGCAGTCAGTTGAGAGATCCGCAGCAGTGAGCCATGGCTGTGTGTGCTGTTCCTAGGCTTCGCTCCAACAGTTTGTTCAGAAACTTACACGTTGGTTTATGATGAATGAATATGGTTGGGAGCTGCTAGGGTTGAATCCAGGGCCTCGTGCATGTGTCACTGAGTTACATCTCTTGCCCTTTTTATTTCGAGGCAGGGTCTCAGTTGCCCAGGTTGGCCTTGAGCTCGCCATCCTCGTGCCTCAGCCTAGTGAGTAGTGAGGGTACAGGCATGCACAACTGCACCAGGCCTTTCTTCTTAACTTGAAAAAGTTTTATTTTCTGTTTTGCTAGCTCATGTTTGGTTAAGAAATTTAGCCTCTGGATATCTGAAACTCACAGGACAGTTGTCTACCATTTGTAGACATTGGCAATATCAAAATTATTCTTCAAGACTATTGGACATGACACATGAGAATAAAGGCAGCGCATTGAGTGAAATACTTATGCATGATATAGGTAATATTGTTTTTTGTAAGAGTTCCAGAAACCACATCAGTCTACCTGTAGATATTTTTAAGATCATTTTATCTGAAACATTGTTTTAATTCAAATTTCTGTATTTTATTAAAATAGAAACAGATCCTTGCTCATTAAAAAAATCTCTTGCAGTCTTTTCGCTTACAGATGACTATCGAGAACATGAACCATTTGAAGTTCATTCCCCATAAAGACTACACAGCCAACCGCCTGATCAGTGGGCTTCTCCAATTGCCCAACAACACCTCCCTCGTCGTCGATGAGACCCTGCTGGAGCAAGGGCAGCTGGACTCCCCAGGTGTGCACACAGGCCCCCTCCTTTTCTGACTTCCCTCTGTTAAAGTCAGGTCTATTAAGAACTTTTTAAAAGGATGTCTGTAGACAAAGGCATTCAACAGACATTTAAGGAAAAGACTTAGCATATGCACTTGATTAGAGCATATGTTGTAAACTAATTGTGCTTACCAGCTTTTCTGTCACCATATTCTGAAAACAGTACAGGAGGAAAGTACTAATTTAAGGCTGGGGACAGAGAGTGCTCAGTGATAGACTGCTTGCCCAGCACGCATGAGGCCCTGGGTTCATGCCTCAGAGCACACATGCACAAAAAACAGAATGCTCAGATGAGCAGACTACAAGATGACATTTTGCTGGTAATGAGATCAGGAGGTAAAGAGAAGGAAAAATGATGTAGACTGGGAACATTAAAGGAAGAGGTAAGTACAAAATCATACAGAAATAGTTACAGTCCCACCATGTTACCTCAGCCCTGTGGCCTCACCCCGTAGGAAGTGATTTTACTTGCTGAGATCCCATTTTTTGCCTGGTAGCATATTAGACAATAGGAATTAGATTTGGGGAACATTGAGCTTAGTGACATTCAGTTTAGTATAATGATCAGGGCCTCATATCCTTTATATAAACAGTGGGAACCTCATGTCTTGTAATCATTGTCAGGTAACCCCATCTGTGAAAGTGATTAAAATCAAGTAGCTGAAACGTGTGGTCTTGCTCCTGTAGGTGTTCATAATGTGACTGCCCTGAGCAACCTGATAACCTGGCAGAAGGTGGATTATGACTTCAGCTATCACCAGATGGAATTCCCCTGCAGTATCAATGTTCTCATCACCTCAGAGGGGCGGTCACTCCTCCCGGTACCATGGGTCATTTATAAATGGAAGGACATTAATTTGGGAAAGATAGCAACGTATTTGTTGTTTCTTGGTGGTGATTAATAATCAAGGAGGCAGTTATTTTGGTCTTGCCTTGGGGTGAAAACTTACATCTGTTGAGAACCATATAGCAGCAAATCCCATGATTACCAAACCTGTCGGTAGCAAAGGTTTCTACATCTGGGCATGAAACGTAGAAGTTGTGTGTAGATTGCCTGATTTACTTCCAAGTGACTGTTCTTGCTGCATATGTCCTATTTTCTGCCTGTCTCAGGTGAAAATATTCTTTTGGTTTTTTTGTTTGTTTGTTTTTGGTGCCGGGGATCAAACTCACGACCTCGCATTTGCCAAGCAGGCACTTATGCCACTGAACTAAACCCCCGGCCCACAGGTGAACATATTCTAAGAGTTCCTTCTAAAATATCCCTCATCACTTGGTAGTGAGTTTTTGCTTTATGGTGAAATACTGTGTTATCAGAATGTCTTATTGGAGCTCTGAGGATAATGAGAAATACTCTCAAGCATTAAAAGGTGTGCAGTTTGTACAGTAGTATTCACCTGTGGTAGCGAAACAGCTGTTGACTAAGAATGAAATGGCTTATTGGTAAGTTTTCTGTGGAAAACTATTAGAGCTTGCCTATCTCTTTATATGCTTATATAAAGCATATATAAAGCATTTATGTTGAGAAAACATAAATAACCAAGAAAAAGCCAACTGTAATTATTGCAGTGGTGCTTATAGTGAGTATACTGAATGCTGATTCTTGATCCCCCCCAATAGTATTTAGTGATTTCCTCAGGAGCTGATAGTATGCATCCTTCTTAAAACGTAGTCTAATGTAGGAGCCTGGAAATTTTATGTGCTGTTTTTCCTTTCAGGCAGACTGCCAGATCCACTTACAACCCCAGCTAATTCCACCCAATATGGAGGAGTACATGAACAGCCTTCTCTCCACAGTGCTGCCTTCCGTGTTGAACAAGTTCCGCATCTACCTGACCCTTTTGAGATTCCTGGATTACAGCATATCTGATGAAATAACGAAGGTACTTGCAGGACAAATCAAGGATTTCTCTGTGTTGAATTACTGTTTAACCCAATTCACATTTGCTGTAGTTACCAATAAGGTAAATTTGCTATTTGTGTTCTCTTTCCATTTTCTTCCTCTAGTCTCCCATTACTTCCTTCTTTTGCTTGAAGCAGGTTAAGTTGGTTTTTGTTTGTTTTTTTTAGACAGGGTCTCCCTGCATGGGCCACTCTGGCTTTAAATGTAAAATTCTCCTCTTTAGCCCTCCTGCGTACTAGGATTACAGGTGTGCACTACCATGGCCGAAATTTCTCTTTTTCCTTTCCTGTGGTACTTCCATTGTATGTTGGCACACTGAATGGTATCCCACAGGTCTTTGAAATTCTGTTAATTTTTTCATTATTCTGTTTTCTTTCTGTTCTACAAAATGGATAATTTCAGCCTAGATTCTGGTTTTCAGGGTCTTTCTTGTGCCTGCTTAATCTGCTTAGCCCTTAGTGAATTTTTTTTTAAATTACTAGATTTTTAAACTCCAGAATTTCTATTTGTTTTCTTTGTGTTTTGTTTTGTTTTGCTTTTTTAAACAGGGTCTTGCATGTGTAGCCCAGTCTGGCCTCAAACTCATAGCAGTCTTCCTGCCTCAGACTCTCAAATGTAGGGATTATAAGGCATATGCCTCATGCCTGGTTATTTGCTCTTTTTT
This sequence comes from Dolichotis patagonum, assembly GCA_004027295.1. Classification (NCBI taxonomy): domain Eukaryota; kingdom Metazoa; phylum Chordata; class Mammalia; order Rodentia; family Caviidae; genus Dolichotis; species Dolichotis patagonum. The sequence continues at coordinate 126,457 of PVJX010000858.1, forward strand.
CTTTTTTTTAACTTTCTTTTTATTGATATTTTCTAAGAGATTGTTCTTGTGTTTCTTTTACTGTATATTGATACAGTAGTCTCACTTTATTCAAGAATGATACATACAAAGATCTCTAGTGGGTCCCTACCCACTAGACCACAAACAGCACTGGTCCCTACCTATGCCACTTTTCCTTCCTGTATATATGTAACTATGATATATAATTTACATATTAGACACAAAGATTAACAACAACTAATAATAAAATGGAACAATTACAATTATATATTGTAATGAAAGTTTGATGAATAGAGTCTCTCTTGACTGCCTTGGGGCAGTTAGGACACCCAGTGTGGCTGTGCTGGACAAAGTGATGATTCATGTTCCGTGCAGGACAGCGGGTCAGGGTGAGATTTCATCATGCTACCAACTCATCAGAACAGCACACACATGGGGGTGGGACTGGGGTAGCCAGTGTGACAGTCTGTTTCCCTAGAGCATTTGTGAGAAACCAACAGAGGCAAGTGTTGATCGTCTTGGCTGCCTGAGACAGCAAATAACAGGCTCACTAAAAGCCTGAAATGGAAAGAAAAGCTGGGGGCCTTTGCCTTAAGCTACAGCCCAACCGCATGGCCTTGTTAAGTTGCTCAGGCTGGGCTCAGATTTGTGATCTGCATGCTTTAGCTTCCCACAGTGCGGGCATTATAGGCCTGCACCACTAAACCAGCACCATAATTTAAAGTTATATGTGCTGGCCTGTAATCCTAGCACTTGGAGGCTGAGGCAGCAGGATCGCTATAAGGCCAGCCTGAACTGCATAGCGAGGCCCTGTTTGAAAAAAACCAAGGAAGGTGCAGACAGAGGGAGAAGGAGGAGAGAGAGAAAGAAAGAGGAAAGGAAGAGAAAAGAAAGAAAAGCAAGCTGGCTTATATTTATTTCTTGTCCATCAATATTTTTAGACTGCAGCTGACTGCAGGTAACTGAAACTTCTTAAAGCAGAACTGCAGATTAGGGTAGTTGCTATACATGGTTTCCTTTAGAAGAGTCAGCTGAAAGTCTAGGAAGTCTGTCTGGCTTTTCTCATGGACAGTTTCTTTTGATTCTTTTTTTACAATGTGGGCCATCCCTTGTTTCTTTGCATGTCTCTTAATTTTTTTATGGATGATGACTGGACATTTAAAATAATGCAGTAGGTCTGTTCTAGAAGCCCTCTAGGGTTTGTTGTCATTGGCTGTTTAGAGACTTTACTGTTTTGGAGGCGTGTTTGTTGTGTGCGGTTGAACCCAGGGCCTCCTCTCCAAGTGCTGTGCCACCCCACAGCCTCTGCCCCCACCCCTGGCATCTGTCTCTTCCCGCAGCCCTTTGTGCTTAAGGCGAAGTCCAGTGAGCCTGTTACTTGTTGCAGCCATCGTTCAGTTTCAGGCAGTCGTGATCAGCTCTTGCTTCTGATGTTTCAACAAAAGCTGTGGGCAAAGAGACCGTCACCCCAGGCATTCTCCATGTCAGGTTACATAGACAGCCTTGCACATGAGTTCCTCCAGGAAGTCACCATACAAGTCAGGTGGAGGATGGTGACAGCTCCCTGGGATTGGGCATTGAAGGAACCATGGCCCGGAGCTGCTGTTTTTCAAGGCTGTCACCTGACATGCAGGGAGAGGTGAGCTCTGGGAACGACAAATTCCGATGCCACAAAGCTCAACGTCCTTCCCAAGAATCACCTGGTTTCCTCAGATAAATTCTCCGCAAGTTGCAGAGTCTAGTTTATTTCCAGATTTTGAAAAGGCAGATTCTGGGGCTGGGGATTTAGCTCAGCGGCATAAGCGCCTGCCTTGCAAGCGTGCAGTCGTGAGTTCGATCCCCGGTACCAAAAAAAAAAAAAGAAAAGGCAGATTCTAGCATCATTCTCTGAAACTATCCCTTTCCTGTGTAAAGGCATTGTATTTATTATGCAACTTGCACAGCCTTCTCAAGTGACTGAGAATTTTTACAAAAATCATCTGTAGCCTTTTTCATATGTTGTATTCTCCTTACCCATGTGTCTCATGTTTTAGAGGAAGTCAGTCACCATTTTTACATCAGTCAACATTCAGCGCTTCTTACTCCTTACAAAAATAAGGAAATGGTCATAAAGTACATTTGAAGTTTTAAAGGAGTACCCTAACCCTAAAATACATTTACTCTTTTCATAAAGGCAGTTGAAGATGATTTTGTGGAGATGCGCAAGAACGACCCCCAGAGCATCACTGCCGATGATCTCCACCAGTTGCTTGTGGTAGCTCGGTGAGTAGCCCTGGTTCCTAACTGCTTTTTCTGTTAAGTTTCCAGGTGTATGCAGCAATAGCTGAGGGAGACTTCAAAAACCAGAAAGGAGCTTTCCTCTGAGGAGGGATGCTTTGGGCAGTGGTCATCTCAGGGCAGCAGACTGCCCTGTCCTGAGCTTCATGAAGTTCTAACTCCTCAGGGATCCGTGGAGAAATCTTAAATTGGTTCTTGACTTTTTGTGTAACTGTCAGATAGTGTTGCCTACTCACTTGGTCTGTGTTTTAAAAAAGTATTCCTAGCCAGGTATAGTGGCAAGCACTTTGGAGGCTGAGGCAGGCGGATCACCATGAGGTTGAGGCCCCTGGGCTACATAGTGAGTTTAAGGCCAACCTGAACTACATAGCAAGACCCTGTCTCAAAAATCAACAACAAAAAAGTATTCCTAGGTCTTAAAACTTACTTAGCATACTAGCTGTAGACTTAAATTTGTTTATGTTTCCAACCAGGTTTCTCTCTCTCAGTGCTGGTCAGACAACGCTGTCACGAGAACGATGGCTAAGAGCCAAGCAGCTAGAGTCTTTAAGAAGAAACAGGCTCCAACAACAAAAATGTGTGAATGGAAATGAACTTTAAAGTTCTGATAACCCTGGAGAATGATGCGCAGACGGTAGCCACATTATTGTAAAACTCAAGTCATTTGTATCACATTATTTTATAGATAATTTGTATCAAAACCAATGACTTTTCCTAAAGTCAGGCCTGGTAACATCTGAAGTTTATATGATACCTCAGTAAGGGCTTTTACCTTACTGATTTTATGGAGCTTTTGAAGTTTGTTTTATAATATAAATCAGTTACAATGTATAAAAATGTATTTGATATTAAAGTTTAATAATGATGTTGCCGATGATACCATTTCCTTAGCTGCAGCAAAGTCATGGGCCAGATTCTGTTGAAATGCTGTTAACTTTATTTGAAGAAAATTGTTGCAGTTTCAAAGTTGACGGAATTTTGCACCTCAGACTTCTATGTCTTTCCATTCAGTAGTGGGTCTCAGTATGTTCAGTAGTCCAGGGTTTGGGGAATGGGGCATACTTGCCATGGATTCACATGGGAGACTCTAAGACAACTGGCATCCGACAGCAATTCTTCCACTTAATAGGTAACAGCCTGTAAAACTAGTCATTTACACAGAAACGGTTCCCAAACTTTTGAATTTCATGGACCAGCAATATTTTTTTTTAAAGGGTTGGGGGGTAATGTTACTTATTTTTTTGATAGGTAACCAGAAAGAAATCACTTTATGATCATAAAAGGATAAACTCTTCCTAGTGTGGGGGCACATACCTGTAATCCTGGCATTCTGAGAGGCTGGGGCACGAGGGCTGGAGTGTAAGGCCAGGCTGGGCAACTTAGTGACTTTGTCTCAACATGAAAAAGTAGAAAAAGGATGGGGAAGTAGCTCAGTGGGAAGGCCCTAGGTTCACTCCCCACACATACACACCAAAGGTTTGGGTTTTTTTTTTCCAGATCAAAAGAAAGTCTTCAAATGGAATAAATGTAGCCTTTTGCAGAACACTACATTGTCTTCATTTATTATATCCCAGTGCACTCAGAAGCTTTACAGAGTTCTCTTAAAAGAACACTGCCCTATGAAGTTTCACCTAAATATGAGAAAAACAAAATAGTGAACTTTAATACCCTCTTTACAAAGTTTGGTTTTTGACAGTGCTACAGATCAAACCCACAGCCTCTCTCACATGCCAGGCAAAGCCTATGACATTGAAAACTAAAAGGTTTGCCATTACTGGCCCTATACCAATGAGCTACTTCTCCAGCCCAGAAAGTAAAGACATTTTCCTGATGTCATTCGGTTGCTTTGAGGATATTTAGATTTTGAGTTTTACGTAAGTTTACCAATTCCCAGTGTACGAGATCACATAAACAATCTGCCAGTCCAATAAAGGTCTCAGACAATTACAGGTAAGCTTTCCCCAGCCTCTATTAGTTTCGATATAGTTTTTTTTTCAGGAACAAAAATACCACCCACAGTGCAAATTAATGTACCGTAGTGGTTATGAATCTTCAGAAAGGTTAGATTACTTTTTAAAGATATCAATGTGTGTAAAGATTCATTATAGTCGGGCTGAGGATTTAGCTCAGTGGCTTAAGTGCCTGCCTGGCAAGCACAAGGTCATGAGTTCAATCCCCGGTACCAAAAAAAAAAAAAAAAAAAAAAAAAGATTCATTATAGTCAGTAATTTACCTCATTGGAAACAAATGATTCTTTAAGTTTTTTTCCCGTAAGGAAGGCTTACATTGACACTGCTAACCAAGGAAACAGGGTCAGCCTTGAAGAATCAAGTTCATTATGCTTAGTGAAGGGAAGTAAAAATTAAGCTAGTTGTTCAACATTCTCTTCCTAAATTCAAATTTATTTTTATAAACTAATGTACATAATGTTTATAGTAAAATTCTAACTGGTTTTCATTTTTATAATTGGTAGACTAGAACTTAAAACTTTTAGAAATAAAATGAACGCTCAACTGGACTTGTGAGAATAAAATAGATTTTTTTTGTCCTAGAACAGAGTAGATGAGCTACCATTGTGTCTAACTGTGCCAATATAAAATGTAATCTACCAAAGAGAAATCATAATTTTGATCTTGCAGAGAAGTTCCAATGCAGTAAATAAACCTTCCCAAATGACCAGTACCTTCAGCTGTTTTTTATGAATTGAGATTCACTGTAATGTTCTGTGTGGGAAAGCCCCCTGTTCTTAGAAAAACATTGAAGGATGGGTGGTGGTTTGGGATGGTGTTCTAAGTCCCATTTCCTCTTTGCCTGTATGTAGCGATCTTCTATTTTGCTGCCCTAATTTAAGGCAAGCTGTTGATCCTGTTTGAATGATGAGGAAACTAAATGGATACAGCAGATCCCTGTTTGGAACTAACTGCCTTAAGATAACTCGTTTTCAAAAATCTCTTTGGAATTCATTTTTCTAGAACATAAATATGCATTATTTTCTCACCTTGGCTTGTATTTCTCTGGTGGAATGGAATAATTTGCAAGACCCAAAAGTTGGTAAGAGAATAAAGCATTGAGTTTTGAATATATGAAATATAAAATGTTGTGATGATTCAATTTCTAATTTTTAAAATCATGAGAAACTTTAGAGTAAAATAACTGAGAAAGTTCACAAGTGTTCAGTTATCAGGTTACTTTTCTTTTATCTAAAATCAAACCCTAGCTAGGTGTGGTGGGGCATGCCTATAATCCCAGCATTCGGGAGGCTGAGGCAGGAGTGTCGCCTGAACTATACAGTGACACCTGTCTCAAAACAAAACCCTTAAAATGTTACACAAAGAATACTCATACACTGTGTCACTTTAAATGACTGGTACTTTAATAGTCACAAGATTTGACACTTCAAAAAAACACCACTAATAAATAACCAACATGGAATGCTTATCAAAGTTAACAGACATAATGTTCAGCTGAGAATCACTTAAACAGAGTAAGGCTCTAAAAATACCAGAGAAACCAGCACTTGCTGGACTGTGCTGTACAGCTTTCTACCTGTGTGCGTCATACAGGAGGCCTCAGCTCTCTGGTTAGGATTATCATCATAAAACCTGTTTTTACACAACAGTGTTTCAAACTAAATTTTCAGTAGTTGGGACAGTATACAAGATGTTGAGGAATATCCTCTTGGAAAAATTAAAACTTGAAGACTTCCAGAAATTCTAGAGCCAATACATTCTTAAAAAGAAAGCAAGATGAATTAGGTACTGCCAGATACATCTGATGTACTGGGTTTACTTAATGAGGGGCAAGCCAGTGCACCTCAATTTTGAAGACCATAGGCAGCAGAATAATCTGTTCAAATAAAATATGGGGAGAGTTTGGATCAAATGATTTTTTAACCATAGAATCAATAATCCTCAATTCTTCACAGGGAATGGTTAAGCCAACAAAACAATTTTTTTTATATTCATATGCTTCTCCATACTAAATCCACTAAAAACTAAATGGTTTACTTTATAGAATACATAGGAATGAACTGACAAAAATGTTACTTTCAAATGGGCCCCTTGTGTCTTCCTATACTTAATTCCACCCCCCCCAAAAAAACTACTTCAGGTTCTATACCAAAAGGACTTGGTCCTGAATTCCTTTCAAATGAACAGATTGCTCTATAGTTCTGTAGTATATATGCTACTCAGGTCTACACAATCTAGGATGACACTTCCTAGGTAAGAGTCTTGGCTCTCAAATCTGGAAATGTGTTCAAGTTCAGACTCCTTTGAAAACCAGAACTGGTGATCACTAAATTCAAACAGTAAAAGTTAAAATAGCCTAATATGTTGAAAATTTAGAATTTTCAAATAAAATCCACAAGACTGTGACTAAAATCTAAATCTGGATTATTCGTGTCTGGCACTGTGTAAACATATTTTTAAGTTCATTTTGTTGGACTTCATTAACTACTTCGGGTTCTGCAGGACTCTTCTGAACTTTTGCTACTGCCAGGTTTATCCCATGGGTTAACCCAGCTTGGGTAATACTAGCAACCTGGACCATGGAACTGCGAATCTTTGCAAAGGGAGAGACTGCTCTGCTGCTACTGCTCTCAGAAGGGGAAGGAGTTACGCGAAGCCCTGTCTCAAGATCCATGCTGAGACCAAAACTGGGGGTCTTGTGAGATAAAACTGAGTGAACTGGTTCAACTGACAAAAACTGGGGTCCTGTCTCAGAAGACACATCTAAATGAGATGGCCGAGAAGGTGTCTGTTCCGTTGATTCTGATTGAATTTCCTCATTAGAAACTTGATTGGTCATTTGATTTCCTTCCTCACTAGCTTGCTGCGACACAGAACTGGTCTCGGACAGTTCAGTCATTTTGTTCTGTGCATCGTGGACAAATCTGTGGCAATAAATATCCATAGGCTTAGTAAAGCCTGTGTGTATGTTGTCGGCAGTAGGACTCTTGTTCCCAGAAGACTCCTGGCCTCTTCCAAGCCCACTTCCACAAGCAACAGTAACCTCTGAGGGAGCATGAATGCTGATGTCAGTGCTGCTAATAGACTGAGATCGACTGCCTAATCGAGGTGCTGAAGCAATAATACCACAGCTAGGAAGAACATAATCTATTGGCCCTACACTCTCTAATGAATTAGCTAGCTGCTTGTCTTCATCCGACCTGGAATTGGTAAGGAATTCATCAGAGTGGTATGAGTCATCTGAAGACATGTCCTCGTCAGACTCTCCCTGGACCTTACTATCCATAACTCCTGAATTTTCTATAGTCTCAAGACTACTATCTGATTTCCAAACGTTGACTTTTAAGTTTGGCTTGAGAAAATTAACTTTCATTTCAGGTTTTGTAAAGCTTCCTAACTTTCTTAGGTTGCCAATATTTACATTGGATTTGGTCTGTTTCACTTTTTGATTTAGAGAGGAAAATTTGCTCATTAAAAAATTCTTCCCCTGGGCCAAAGAGCCTTGGTTCTGAGATCTGATGCCAATGATTTCTTCATGAGGTTTACTGCTCTTCCTGTAAATTAGACGAAAAAAGTATTAGTTCCCTATGGAGTTCAGTATACCTGTTCTAATTAATATAAATGAAAATGCTTCACTTAAGCTGATCCCAGTTTCCTTTAGAACAGTATATTACTAACATCTGATAAATCATATAACCCACCCCTCTCAGCCTGTTTTGGCTTGTAGTTACATGTCCCCCCCAAAGCCTCATGCAGTCTTAAGTGGGGCCTTCTGGAGATGGATGGATCTAGGATGTGTGGATTAAGCATGTGATACTGGGATTAAGAGTGGTAAATCACAGTTCTGGGCATGGGTAATAGGAAGCCACACCTGGCTGGGGGTGGCACCACCCAAAAGGCTTGTTGCCTGGACGAGCTAAGGGAAAGGGAGGCTGTTGTTTGCTGCCTCCTGCCTGTCCTGCCATGAAGTTTCCTCACCCATGCCACCCTGCCTTTGGGCCAGCTGATTATGAACTAAAACCTCTACAAACTGAGCCAAAACCTTTTCCTTTGGGTTTCAGATATTTTGTCGCAAAAATGAAAAACAAGAACTGACGCTGAAACATCACTAATGCCACATAAACAGATGAATTAACTTTAATAACGTTTAACCCAATACATAATTTCAATATGTAGTCAATATTAAGATGATTAATTTTTTGCACCAAGTCTTTAAAAACAGCCCGTATGGTGTAGCTTGTACAGTTATAGGACACCTGCATTCAAACTAGTCACATTTCACAAGGTTCACAGCAGCATGTAGTGACTGGCTACTGTTCTGGGCAGTGCATGTCTGTCACACACAATCTAAACCAGCAAAGGCCTGCTAGCATCTTACATGTAGCACTGAGCTGTCCAAACATGTGGCAGATTGATTGAATTTACAAAGACAAAGGAAAGATGGTCAAAGATTTCCACTTCTTTGTTACCTAGAGATTACCTGAATTTTAAAAGATTTGGGGTATTTAATGTAATTTATCTTAGTGTCTTCCCTCTACCATCCCTGTGACAGCTATAAAGTAAGAATAAAGGTCTTGGTGCCATAAGCCACAAATGTCTGTTGTATATACTCATGGTCATGCAGGATCATGTATTATTACAGAAAAAATTATAGAGTATTACAGAAAAAAATAGGTTAGAGACCTACTAAACATTTCTCACTATACCAAAGACTGAACAGTTTTCTTCCAGGGATCATACAGCCATCTTCTAGTGAAACCTCACTAGTGCCCACTAGGTGGGAAAATCCACAATTTTTTAAATGTAAAATAATCCGATGACAGGCATTCTTTTCCTAAAACCCTAGTATGTGAAGCACTATTTTCCCTAGAGTACTTATAGCTGACTATTCCCTATAGTCAGTTTAATAGTTAAAAATGTATCCCTTGGGGCCATGTAAGTTGCATTAAGGTCAGTAAAGTGCTGCGCTGCCAGGGTTCCCTCAGGGGGTCCTTTCATTCATATTTCATCATGATTCTTTACAAAATATCACTTAGCTAAGTACTTGTGGAGAAGGTATTACTTGGCATACTAAATTTTAAGCAAATACAGATGGATATCCTGAATTTATTTTAAGTGCCATGTCACTGAAAAGAAAGAAAAGCTCTTTGAAATTTTTCTGAAAATAATCTCTAAGGAGATATAGGGTTAAAGAGTCTAGTAAACTATTTGGCAATTAAGAAGAAGGGAAATGTTCATACTTTTTAATCTGAATTTCTAATTTGGGGATGTTATTCTAAGGAAATTATCCTTGACATGAAAAAATAATACATGACAAAGACATGGATTTTTGGAAAAGAAAGAAAGGCAGCAACCTACACTTTTAGTAAGTGGGTTTAACGCTGTGTACAACTATTATTCTAAGTGCATTAGCACTGCATCCATGCAACTACTCTGACATTTCATTATCTCATCTTAGAGATAACAAAATTGAAAGCCTATTAAATATATCTTTCCCAAAGTTAGAGGGTAAGCAACAGATACAGGCGTCAAGAAAGTTGGGATGATCTTATCATTACACATAGTATACTGAAATATCACGGTACTCACAGATATGTTTAATTATACATCAATTTAAACATGGCTTAAAATGTATGGCTGACCAGAGTCCATGTACTGAACCTACCCAATACATTTTCAAACACCAAGTCCAGTCAAAATTACTCTTAAAAACTTCTTAAGTAATACATACTATTTGTACTGTACAATTTATTAGATCTAACACAGCCTATTTTTATTCCAAAGTTAGAAGAGATAATTTTGTTGGAATATTAGATGTAACAGTTTATATTTACAGGCCTTGTTATTTAAAAAACTGAAGAACTAAGATGTATGTACGTATATTTTTGTGTGACTACATAATAGGTGCTGCATTGTTATGATTTGTGTGACTTGTATATGGTTCAAGTTTTTTCGGGAATGGTGGCACACACCTATAATCTCAGCATTTTGGGAAGCTGAGGCAGAAAGGTTGTAAGTTTGCACCCAGCCAGAGTAATTTAGTGAGACTCTTTCAAAATAAGGGCTGAAGATGTAGCTCAGTATGAAAGCCATGGGTTTAATAATCCCCAGTACCACAAAAATACATAGAAATTTTTTTTCTTTAAAATTACACATAAACTGGCCATGATTGATTTTTATACAGACCAATTTTACTGAAGAAATGAGTCATGCAAAAAAAATGTAGCCAGCAGTGACCAAAAAAGAAAAGAAAAAAAAAATTGCTCCAAGGGGGTGACAAGATTAGAAGATATTTCTACAACTAAGCATCTTAAAGGTTTCTGTATATGTGTGTAGGGGTGCAGGTGTGGGTACTGGGAAATGAACTCAGGACCTCGTGCTTGCTTGCCAGGCAGGCACTATGCCAAGTTTTCAGTCCATTGATTCAGACTTCTCTTTTAGAAGAATTCCAACTAACCAGTGTGGAAGGAATGAAGAAAATGGAAAAATCACCACTGTATCAGCACAGGAGTAATTACTACAGACAAGATCCCTGCAGTATGATACATAGAGAAGTGCATGTTGCTATCATGGTGTCCCTTCCAATAAACTAACCTTAGCTGAATCAAGAAGAAATGTTAGGCCACAATTGAAGGATGCTCTACAAAATAACTAACCAGTACTCTTCAGAAGTGTCAAAATTATGAAAGACAAGGGAAGAGTTAAAGAATTAACACTCCAGAGGTTAAAACCAGGGTCAACACACCTAAATGTAATGTGTGATCTGGGATCCTGGAACAGAAAAAACATACTGGTGAAAAAGCATACTGGTGGAATCTAAATTCTATATTTTGATTAATAGTCTTCTACCAAGGTTAATTTTTTAGTTCTAATAAATGCTCTGTGGTTATGCAAGATGATAACACAAGGGGAAACTGAACTAAGGGCATGTTTAAAAATGAATTGTACCTTTTTTGGATTTTTTTGTAGTTTTTTATGTTGTTTTCTTTTTCAGACAGGGTTTCACTTTGCAGTTTAGGCTGGCCTTGAACTCACTATGTAGCCCAGACTGGCCTCAAACTCATGGAGATTCTCCTGAGTGTTAGGATATAGGGGCACATCACCACACTGGTGTGCAACTCTTAAAGTCTAAAAATTATCTTCAGCCAGGTGTGGTGGCACATGTCTGTAATCCCAGCACCCAAGAGGCTAAGGCAGGAGGATCATTACAAGTTTGAGACCAGCCTGTGCTACAAAGTGAACTCAAGGCCAGCCTGAACCACATAGTGAGACACTGTCTCAAAAAGACCTCACACACCTCCCCCGCAAAAAAAATCTGAGATGTTATATAGCAATATAGTATTAATTTTGGTCCACAGAAATTCAGTAATTTACCCCCTCAAACTGCCAACATATCAAAATAGTGTGGTCACCCTCACTTCCCTTGAAAATAGTGTTGGTGGAGGAGCAGTACTAGGGATTGAACCCAAGGCCTTTGTACTAAGCTATATCCCCAGTCTTTAAAAAAAAAAAAAAAATAGGGTCTCATTAAGTCACTAAGCTGCCTAAATTGGGCTTGAACTTGTAATCTTCCTGTCTCAGACTCCCTGAGGAATGGTATCACAGGCATGCACCAATATGTATGGCTGAAGTCTTTATTATTAGGTGGAAAGATCCTAAGGAAATCTTAACAGGAGGGGTGCACTCACCTCTCCAGTTTTCTCTCGATTATGGGCACATCCAGGCCCATGGCTTGCTTAGTGATCTGCAACATCTCTGCAATGCACTGTAGAGTGTCTGAAACCCAAATGTAACTGCTTGTAAGTGTCTCAAAAAACACAAAATACAGCTGTCCTAATTTATACATGCCTGACTGACATCTGTGGTCATGCACTTAAATTTAAGTTTATTTGCTGCAACTTATAAAAAATTGCTACTTATTCTCCTCACTAAATCAAAATATTCTAAAGCAAATCTTTAACAGGAGAGTAAAGCACAAGAACAAAAGAACAAACAATTGAAATTAAAAGTTTGTTGTAATTCACGTTTGTCCAAGCACTGTGCCAGATACTGAGGCAACAGCTATGGCTGAGCTTGTTGGGTGTCTACTCCAAAGAGTCTGCTGGCAGGTGGCTTTGTACAGAGGCACACGCATTGAGAACTGCTGCCACAGAGACCCTTACCACAAACTCCCTAATACACCAAATTAGCTCCCTGTGATCCTGGCAACGGAACTGCTCGTGAAGTCTCAGGTCATAAACCTGCTCCCTGCATCAGTTCTCATGACATAGCTGTAGTATGTAATGTCCCAATTCTATCTGAACTTACGTGAGCAGATATAAAGTTATCATGGAATACTTTTCCTTTTTTTACCTTTTCCATCTTCTTCTGGATTACGGGGTACTGCTCTCAGTGTGTGGAAATAACCACTTGCTTCTTTATATCTGTAGTGCAATCTCATGCAGGAAAACTTTGGCTTACCAAAAAGAGTGGGTTCAGGACCTAAAAGCCCAAATACAAGTAGAGTTTATATAATACTCATCTTCTTCTATAACTTCAAAAGAGCAACAATCATCAAATAGGCAGGTAGCACATTTTTCTTCATAATCTAAATGGTAACATACAAAACAAAAACTTATCTGATCTGATGAGGCTATAAAAACTCTTCTTCAGTCTCATTTTAAACTTTCTTGATTGCTGAAGTTATCTTAACATGGCAAAAAATGAAATACAGTAATCTTATGTCATCCACTAATCGCTAAAGAATAGAAAAGAAGTCTGAAGACATAGACTACTTGAAATATGTCTTTCTAGTTTCTAACAGATGGAATACCACTTAATTAATCTGGCCCATACTTGGCAGGTGAGAATTCTACCACTGAACCATCAATGCAACCAACTTGACCTATACTTGGAAGCAACAGCATTTGACTTCTTTTGAATTGGTTAGTATGTTAAAATTTACCTATTTCTATTTTTTCCAGATTTTCTAGACTTAGTCGTTGATACTGATTTACTTTATCCACTTCATCATCATAACTAGAGAAAGAGTAAAAAGAGGGTTAAAATAAAAAGCATATTTGGCTTGTCAAAGAAGTACACGCAGTTAAAATAAAATCTTTTCCGGCTCAATACATTCTTGAGTAAAGAGTTAAACGACAATATTTTCAAAACTAGATTAAGCAAAAATAATATATATAGTTTCACAGCTAAAGCAAATTGGTTTATAGATCTTACACTAAAATAAAGAAACCAATTACAACACAAAAATAATTTGTTGTATAAAAATTTTCATGAAAACAAACTTAAAATGCAGGCAAAATATACACACATACTGAAACCATCTAGAAATAATACAATAGAAAACTTGATATCCAAAATCAAGAATGAAAACTCCGTATGTTCTATGCCAACAGGTATCTGGAATAATGTCTTAAAAATGATAGTTCAAACAAAGCCAAAAATAAATGTTTACTTAGAATATTCAAGATAAAATTCATTTCTGATGAAGTATGAGGAATCAAGCATTCTGCTAGTGGCACTGTTAACTGTTAATCATCCTGGAGACAGATCCAAAAACAAACTTGTAACCAAAGAGAAGCTGATTATGTGATGGTGATGGACACACCATCACATCATCATATCTGTGTGAATGCCACACATTCACACAGCAGAAAATTGCAGGTAATATAATGCCTAACAATGGGCAAACACTTAAATATGGCATGAGTAATATAAACAAAGGCATATGAACATTAATGATAAAAACAGAGTACATCAAAACCAGGAAAATATGAAACAGTATTATATAAACATACTAATTAATAACTCTAAAAAATTTCAAACTGATGAAGATAAGTAATTCACGTCAGATAAAAGAGTTCAATTAAGTTTCACAAATAAAACCAGATTTTTAAATTTTTAAATACATTCTAGAACCAAGTTAAAAATACAAAATTAAAAGCTTTAAATCAATAAGCAACTTACTAGGCCACATAGTAGGCAGAGTTAGAAAGCAGTAACAGCACATCCACGTCTCTATGAGTAGCATCAATGAGGCTAGACAAACACGACAGAGGGAATTAGGTATTTTCATTTTCATCTGCATTTTTTGCCAAGCATATGCACATAGCATAGCAATTTATGAAAAAGACTGACCAATGCAAAAAGAAGAAAACCAAATTATCAATGAATTATATATACTCTGAAGTTAATGTAATCTATCTACTTGGAAAAATTTTAAAATAACAATAAATAAGAATCAGACTTGGGAAATGGGGGAGATGGAAGGAAGAGCTGGAGCTGAGAGGCGGTCCCTTCACAGAGGCAGCCAGGAATGGGGGGGGGGGTCTTCAGGAAAATGGAGTATTTAGAGTGGGGAATTGGAAGATGCTAGAAAAGTGGTTACTCAGAAACAAAAATCTGAGACTAAGAAGGGAAAAATGGTAGATTATCTCACATTACTGAACCTCCAAATCACACACTGCACATTTAGGATATGTTTACACTCATGTATAAGCAATCTTTTGAAAAGAATTTTACATAAATATAACATTTATGTACAAAAATGAAAGCTCAAGCTACTTTCCATTATTCTCACTATATATTAATATGCTTGGCTTTCAAGGTTCACATAAACATTTCCTTACAGCCATTCTGTCATATTTATACCCACCCTAAAATAAAATATTAAAATAAAGGTTAGAAAACAGATGTTGCAGTTAAAAAAAAAACACCCAGATGTGGACGAACCACTAAATCAAAACTGCAGTAAAATATCCATCCTTGTAGTATTAATAGTCAATAAATAACAGGCAGAATCTGAACTCAAATCAAACTTTTAATCTAATCTTAATAATCTTTCCATAAAAAGGTGACTAATCTGTGTTCTTAAAATTGGTCTTGAAATTCCACTGAAACAGTGGACATCTCTGCCTTAAGATTTCATACGTATTCACTAGACCTTATCAAAATGCTATTGCAAAACAAATAGTGAAAAATATCATTTGCAGATGGAATGTAAACTTTATTAATCTGCATAAGAATGAGGTCATTGCTTAATGGATACTGCAGAAAAGGATAGATTTTACTAAACTCTTAAACTGCAGGTTTTTATATCAGCCAGCACCTTCTTGCAGCATAACACGGTCTTATCTAAAATTAATGAATTCACTTCAATTTTCACCTAATATACTGAAAAACAATGAATGAGATGCTACAATGCATAAAATACTGATGAGGTAAAATCTTAGCATTAAGCAAGTAATTAATGGTTAAAAAAAATCAATGATCCTGCCAGCTTTTCTGAGAGTACCCAACGAGGTAAAACGTAGTTTAGTTTTGTGCATTGATACTTACCTGCATTCTGAAAATTGTAGCTTGAGCCAAGCCATAAAAATTACATCACGACACATATATTAACATGAAGTAAATTCTACTACTAATTACAGGGTTACTTTCATCCTATTTTGGCATTAGTTATTTACACCAAACACAATCCTCAGTCAAAAAACATGTTTTTAACGAAAAGCACTTGGCACGTAACAGGCGGTTGAAGAACGCCACCCCCCACCCGCATTTTTACTGCGAAGTTTTAGCTGCAGTAAATATTTAATGACCCTCCCAAGCCACCCTCCCCTTTAAAGAAAAGGAAATGCACGTTTAATACGAACAAGAAAGAAAAAGAAAAACCCTGTAGATATTTCCCCACCCCCCAGCGTTTGCAGCTCTTGAAGCTGCTCTATTCATTTTTGTTTTCCCGCCACTGAGGCAAACCCTCTTTCCACACTATGAAGACAAAAATTGCCAACACCACATGAAGCCCGACCACTGCGACAACAGTCGCGTAAAAAGCGCTGTCTTCAGGGGACATTAAAAACAGACTTTGGAAAAGAAGTAATTTACAGGAAAAATATAACCCGACAGGTACTTTAACCATAAGTCCCGCAAAAAGGAGAAAAATCTTAAAAGTCATGGCCACAACACCCTCAGACTTGGGCTCGGCAGCATTGGCGGCAACAGCCCGTGGCGCAGGTGGTGGAGGCCTGTGAGACCGTGGCATGGTCAGTCTGTCCGCCTGTCCCCCCGTGGTTGCTGCCTGGAAGCTCAAAAACAGCTTGTACAGATCTTGTGCCTGCAGCAAATGCGGGAACGCAGCCGCGCCAAGTACCGCCCACCACATAGGTCTAGCTTCCGCGCCCCCACTTCCGGTCGCGGCTAGCAGCCAGTGCGCAGGCGTGCTCCGTCCTGCGTGGACCCCAGCATTCAGAGGAGAGGCGCTGGGTGGACGGCTCCCGCCAAGAGTTGTGTAGCGCCTTTCTGATGGTCTGGGCCCCTGGGCTCCAGATGTGAGCGAGGAACCGCTGTCGCTCGCACCTGTCCTAGTGACGATCAGTAGCTATCACGCTCCTAGGCACTCTGGAAACCCGGTACAAAGGGGCAGTTCAGTTGGAGGTGCAGGGAGTGAGAAGAGCAGAGATGGCTCAAAGAATTGGCGTTGTCACGATGCTAAGAGCAGGTCTGCATCACTCCAGTTTCCACTTAAGATTTCTCTTTCCCCGCTGTCAGCTGAAGTCAGATTGTTTTGGGACAAGAGAGGGGTATGGACTTGTTAGCAGTAGAGGAGGAAGAAGACACAGAAGGCTGGAGAGGCCTGCCCCACACCCATTGACTGGGCTGCGCGAAAAGAAAAGGCTCACAGAGCACGGGCCGCCACGCTGGTCAGCTCTCACCCAAGCGGCAAGAAGGTTCTGGTCTGAGCCCTGCTAACTGGAGCAGTTCAACAGGGCTGGGCCTACAGTGAAGGCAGGGAGGAGCTGTCTCCAGCGCAGAAATTAAGAGAGTGTCAAGGCAGTCATCAGGACAATTTAGGGTGGTATTATGGATTTTGCTGTTCGGTTTTTTGTTTTGTTCTGTTTGTGAGGCAGGATCTCATTAGGTAGTGTAGGCTGATGTTGAACTTACTTACTTACCACACTGGCCTCAAACCCGTGGTGATTCCTGCCTCGGCCTTCAAACCACTAGAATCACAGGTATGCATTATCAGGCCCAGTGGGAGCAGTACTTTTTTCTTTTCCTTTTTTCCTTTTTTTTTTTTTTTTTTTTTTGGTACCGGGATTGAACTGACAACCTTGTGCTTACCAGGCAAGCACTTGAACTGCTGAGCTAAAAATCCCTGGCCCCTGGAGCAATACTTTTTAAAAATCAAAGTAAATGTAAAACTACGATGCAGAAAATGACTAAAATTTAAGTAAATACAGGATTCACTCCTACATTTGCACAATCCTGCCTTATTTGCCAGGCCTTATCTTGGAAAAACTTTATTTGTAACTTAACAACAAGGAGACCATCCAACAGGAAAACAGGAAAAATATTTAAACAAACACTTTTTCCAAATGAAGTTACAGAAAAAGTCAATGAGCACAAGAATTCTCAACATCATTTGTGACTGAATAAAATGAGAACTACAGTGAGATTATCACTTCACACCTACTAGGATGATAATCCCCTGTAGTGGGAATTGAACCAAGACTTCAAGTGAGCTAGATTCCCAGTCCTGTTAAATTTTCAGACACGATCTCACTAAATCTGTTAGGATTTGTGTCTAGAACCACCTTTTCAGAGGTGGCTGAATCTAGAGTTTGTGACTGATTCATGGTCCAATACTGGGATTAAGGATGTGAGTGCTACACCTGCCCTAGGATAGATAGCCTGCATACAATCTAAGGGACATTGCTTGCTTTTGCTGTCTTTCACTGCCATGAACTGTTCCCCTCTGCCATGTGCTACTGCCTTGGAGCCAGGTAATTATGGACCGAAACCTCTACAAACTGTGAGCTAAATAAACCTTTCCTCCTTAAACTCTGAGTGTCAGCTATTTTGTTTCAACAATAAGAAAAGTAACTAAGACAGAATTTAGTACCAGAGAAGTAGGGCCCTTGTTGTGACATTTACCTGGCTATGTGGCTCAAGAGCCTATAGAACTGGCTTATGGGATGGGAAAGAGTTAAAAAAGGTTTCAAGATGCCAGTTGAAAAAGTAGAGCAGAAACACCTGTATTAGATGGGAGATTTTGGTCAGAGCTCAGAAAACCAGAAAGCCAGGAATGACCAGCCTCAGGAGGTTTCTGCTGGGAAGGACTGCATCAGTTTTTAGACTCCAGATGATGTGTGTCATGGCTTGGCAGAAAGTTGGTCCACATTTTGTGCATGTCCAGAGACTCCCTGAGACTGAGATTACAGGCCATATTTTTTCCCAAGAATATTCAAGACTTTGAATGTTGAGGTGATGGCATGGCTGCTGTTGGGGACTTTTAGTCAGATTTATGCTGAAAATCAAGAGCAAAAAGTTCGGTAGAATGACTTGAAACATTGTGAGTTTGGCTAGAAAGGAAGCTTTGGTAATGCTGTGAACTGTAAAGAGAAAGCAAAGAGGATCTTGACTGATGAGAAGGGACAGGAGAATTCAAAAGATGGCCTGAGAGTATCACAGGAAGCATCAGTACTCTACCCAGTACAGCCTTGAAACTGCGTAAATGAAAGACTTTAAGAAAATAGCCCCAGAGGACAATGTTCCAGAACTGTAGCAGTCTAGAGAATCTGTTCCCTTTGGTGCAGAGTACTCAGCAATCCAGGCACTCGACTCCTACAGCCAAGAGAGAAGAAAGCCTTGCTATTGCTGTAGCTGGCGGCAAACCCTGGTGTCATCCATGTGGTGCTGGTTTTAGGCACATACAAAATGCAAGAGTTGTGGGGTCAGGAAAGCTTCCACTCAGATTTCAGAAGGCCTTTGGAAGCTAGATGGTGTGACCCTGAGGGTGCACTGTGTAAAAACTGTGTGACACTGAAGGTGCACTGGAGACTCCCCAAATTTGGAGAAACCAGGAACATGGATTGTCTGAGGAAAACTGCAAGGAGGCAACAGAGAGGGCCCCAGAGAGGAGCCATGAGAGCTACAACATTGGCAGTGCTTAAGGGAAGAACCACCCAAGTCCTTTGAGTTTCACATTTGCCACAGATTGCCTCAGATGCTGCACATGGAACTATAGGACTTAAATGTTCGCTCTGTGGAATTTTGAGCTTGCTTTGGTCCCATTCCTTTGTATCCCCATGTTTGTAACTTTTAGAATAGAAATGTCTATCTTGTGCCATTGAATGTTGTTGGAAGTGTTTAACTTTCTTTTCATTTACACAGGGCTTGCAGCTAGGAGTTTCCCTTAAATCTCAGAGAGCAGTTTGGACTTGGACTTTTCAGCAACGCTGAAAATGTTAGAATTTTGGCAACTCTTAGAGATGGACTAAATGCCTTTTGCATAAAGAAATATACACGATTTTTGATGGGGCCAGGGAAGAATGGTATGGTTTGTGTCTAGATGTCCCCTCAAAGCCTCATGCAATCATGGGGGCGGGGGGTTCACAGGTGGATGAATCTACAGTTTGTGATTGATTCATGGTTCAATACTAGGATTAAGGATGTGACTGCTAAGAAGGGTAGCCACCACACAATATAAGGGACAGAAAGAGGGTTGTCCCTTCCTTCCCTAGATGGCTTCTGCTGTCTTCTGCTGCTATGAACTGTTGCCCTCCACCAAAGCACCCTGCCTTGGAACCAGCTGATTATGGACTGAAAACCTCTACAAACTGTGAGATAAATATATCTTTCCCCCTGTAACTGTAGGTGTTGGGCATTTTGTCTCAGCAACAAGAAAAGTAACTTAGCCAAGTAAGACAGTCTCTAGTTTTTCCAGGCTGGACTTGAACTTTTGACCCTCCTACATCAGTCCCCTACAATGCTCAGACTACAGGCATGCATCACCATGCCCGGCTAACAACTTTTATTAAGAAAGGAAAATAAGTGCTAGAGAAAACAGGAGAATTAGGACCTTCATATTTTGTGGTGCACATTGAAAATGGTATAGCTATGGTGGAACATAATCTGGCAGTTTCCCCCCAAAAAAGTATTACCATGTCATCTGGCATTTTCTACTCCTAAGTATATACTGGAAAGAACTGAAAACTAGTGTTCAACACAACTTGTACACAAATGTTCATAACAACACTATTTGTAACCGCCAAAAAGTGAAAATAACCCAAAAGCCCATCCACAAAAAAATTTAAAAATGTGTTATATCCACTTAACAGAATACTATTGGAATGAGATGCTGATACATGTCACAATATTGAACAGCATGAAAAAGATGATAAGTGAAGTCAGCCAGTCACATAAAGTCATGTATTGTATTATCCACTTACACAAAGTGTTCAGAATAGGCAGACAAGGCCCACAAGATAGGAATAATTAGTGGTGTTTAGGGCTGAGAAATAATTAGTGGTTGTTTAGAGCTGAGTGGTTGTTTAAGGCAATACTTGTGATGATAAAAATTTAACATGTGTGTTCAGTTTACCTTGCAAGGAAGGTAGAGCAGGCTCTGCCGTTTTTAGAAGTACTCCCCATCAATACATCACAAATACAGCAGTGAGCAAAGGGAAGGATGTTCTGACCTTTGCCTCCTAGCACGTGTTAGCACATCTTAGATAGCACATGTGGGTGTAGTTTAGTAGTACAGTGCTTAGTATGTGCAAGGCCCTGAGTTCAATCTTAGAACTATCTATCTGAATGAATGAATGAATGAATGAATGAATAACAGAATTGTAAATCAAACCAAGAACAGTATGATCCCACAAAATGGTAGCCAGCATGAAAAGTAAACTTTTGGGGCTGGGAATGTAGCTCTGTGATAGAGTGCTTGCCTCTTTGCATGACGTCTGAGTTGGATCAGTGAGGTGGGTGCTGGGGGGACAGGTACAAAGAAATAAACTCTTTAGTTTTCCCACTTTCTTTTATCCCAAAGTAGAAACAAGCAGCAAAAAGTTATCTAAAGAATTTTGAAAATTCAGGTACAGGGCTGGGGATGTAGCTCTGGCAGAGTGCTTGTCTAGCGCATTGCAAAGCCCTGGCTTCAACCCCCAGTACCAAAATAAATAAATAAAAATTGAAGTACAAAATTAAAACTCAAGCAAAATGCAGCTGTTACTTGCAATTATTTCTGAAGAGTAATTTAAAATACTACTTCTTAGAGTCGGAGATGTAGCTCAGTGCAAAGGTTGTGTTCAATTCCCAGTATTAATAATATTCCACAAAAGAACAAAACACCAAAAAACAAACAAAAAACCCAAAACCAACCTATTTTTGGTGTTGCATTAAGTTGGATTGCATCTATTTATAAAAATTACTGAAGCACATGAAACAAAATGTTTTCCCAAATGACTTAGAAATGTTGTATTAAGGTATGTGAGGAAAATTTCATTTCATCCTAAAAGTCTGCAAATTCCACTTATAATACAGTGTTTAATATC
Source organism: Dolichotis patagonum (assembly GCA_004027295.1). Taxonomy (NCBI): domain Eukaryota; kingdom Metazoa; phylum Chordata; class Mammalia; order Rodentia; family Caviidae; genus Dolichotis; species Dolichotis patagonum. Next base: position 148,037 of record PVJX010000858.1, read on the forward strand.
AAAGCAAAATCATTTATGAAGCTAAAATCATGGAACGTTTCCCTATAAACCTACAGTCAATGCCTTTTATTGATTTTAATATATATAAATATTTTGTTTAATTATACTTTCAAGCTTAAATGCCCCTTTTTATTAAAAATACATGAAATGTATATATAACATAGAATTAAATATAGTGTTTTATTCTCAGAAATGTTTCTTTATAATATTAAACACAATCATATTAGATTTCAGACTAAAAGTACGCATTCAATCTGGTAGATAAATTTAGATTCTATTTTTCAATGATAAAGATTCACTTTAAACTGGATGCTTTTTTTAAAAAAATGTCAAGTATTAGTTGGCCTATTTATTTTATAAAAGGCCAAGATCACTTTGTAACCAATAAAAACAACAAGCACCACTGTCCTTCTTATATTCACTTATGTGCATCAATACAATAAACCTAGGCTGGTGGAACAGGTAAAGGGAGAAAATCCAAGCAGTCTGTCACATGCAAGAGTTGGCCAACTCGAATTTTTACAAATTCAAATATTAAGCCAGGTATGGAGATACAGGCCTACAATTTCAGCACTCTGGGAGACTCAGGCAGCTGTATTGTATTTGAGCATAGCTTGGGAAACTTTAGTTACTTATCAAGATCCTATTTCAAAAAGAGCGAGGGGGTTAGGGATGTAGCTCAGTAGGAAGGGCCCTGGCTCAAACCCCAGTACCACACACACATATACAAAAAACAAATGCTATATTAAAATACTTCTTTTATAACACCCTCTTAATTTTGCATACCTGCAAGTGCGTTAGCCTGCCTTAGCACAAGCCCTGCACTGTACTGAAAATTGCCATGTACTACGCATCCATGCCCACAGTTTTACAGATAACTTAGCAACATCAGAAGTTAAGCAAGTTAGGCACCAGGGCACCATTCCAACTCACCTGGGATCACAATCAATAAGAGCCCAACCCCCATGGAACTTTTCATCATCAAGCAGTAGTAACTTCATGTAGCTTTGCAAAAGTTGACTAATCAGTTCTTGGTGGCTTCTCTGGCTTTCTTTATGCAAAGCTTCATGCTCTTTCTCTTTGGTAAATATGGAATAAAGATCTTCTGTCACTGGAATGCCTTGCATCAAATCTAGGACAGAAATATTCATATCTATCATCATCTTAGTTTATTCAGATACATACATACATATGTATTTATATATTTTAGAGAGAAGTCTCACTACAGAATGCAGGCTTGAACTTGCTCATGCAGCCCAGACTGGTCCAAACTCATGGCAACACTGCCTCAGCCTCCCAAGTGATGGGATTATATGTGTCCACCACCATGTGTGGCCCTACTCATATATTTTTAAAAAACAAAGAGAATGTAAGACCTAAAGGTAAAAACTCTTAGAAGAAACTTAGGCATAAATCATTATGACTCTGGACTGGGTGTTTATTTTATTTTATATTTTGAGACAGGATCTCTCTCTCTTTATAGCTCAGGATGGCCTTGAACTGTGGCGATTCTCCTGCCTCAGCCTCCCAAGTGCTGGGATGACAAGTGTGGGTCATGACATTCAGCTACCACATTTTTTTTAAAAGTCAAGATTGAACCCAGGACCTTGCACAGGCTGGGCAAGCACTCTACTCCTGAGCAACATCTCCAACCCTGGGAATTTTGGGATGTTATACCAAAATTGTAACCAATAAGAGTAGAAGAGAAAAAAACCTAAAAATTTCTGTACTCTGAAAGGCATCATCAAACCACAAAACTGTGAAACTATTTACAACTCACTTATTTGACAAGGGATCTTTATATCGAATATGTAAAGACCTACCACAACTCAATAATAAAAAGATACACCAATCTTAAAATCAGCAAAAGATTTAAATAAACAAGTTAACTTCCTCTTAATGGGGCCTATAGCTACAGCTTTTAAATCATTAAAACCCCAACAGTGAGACCCCTGGCAGCACCTAGGAAAGGTGATCTCCAAACTATTTGTCCTACAAAGGAAAGCAATAAGCCCAAACCACTATTGGCCTCTCTCTCCACCTTGAAGAGAACCAGCTTTAGGGTCAAGACAAAGTATGAACAGATGAACTGACAGGATAAAATCTGGGTCTTGAATGAAATAACTGAGTTGCTTGATCAACCAATGGAGCAAGGTAACTCTTTTCCTTTGAATAAATGCCTAAAATCCAAATCCCTAGTAACAGCATGCACACCCCTATCTCTGGCAAATTTTTTACAACGGGTTTCTCCAATTCCTAAAGGTCTTTGTCTGAGACCCTACTATTCAATGGATGCTAATCATCAGATGAAAAAATAGGATTGAAGAAAGATTTTTAGGGACTGCTTTATCACATTTGGTGCCAAATCCAGAACACTGTATTTACTTTAACCCTGTAACAATTTCATGAAAATTTAAAATACAACAATGAATGAATTCTATTGGGCAACAAAAATTCCTCTCCTAAAAAGTGATGGATTGGTTAGGATAATCTCAAAATCTAGTAGCATAAAATCCTGTAAAACCATGCTTAGGGAAAGGATGGTGCATTTGTCCATAAAAGAACATATGTAAGTAGTTTACCAGAAGAGAAAATCACCCGGGTGTGGCGGCACATGCCTATAATCCCAGCAGTGGGGAAGCTGAAGCAGGAGGATTGCGAATTTGAGACCAGCCTATGCACCTTCAAGACTTAATAAGACTCAGTCCCAAAAGAAAAAATAAAAGGGCTTAGGATGCAGCTCAGTGTGAAGGCCCTGGGTTCAACCCTCAATACTAGAACCATACATAAGTGCCCCTACCCAAACACAGCGAAAATAATCTGGTTAGTGCTTGAAGAATGAGAAAACAATACAATGTAAAGTTTTTAGTCAGTGAGGTTTTTGGCACCTTATTCCACACTCCAGGACTTTCAACTGGGCTGTTATATGAGTAGCAAACTAACAAACATATGGAAATAGATGGTTTCTTTTGTTGCTTTAGTCAAAAGCATTTGTCAAATTCTAATTTTTTTGGTTTTGGTTTTTTGAGACAGGGTCTTGCTATGTATTTCAGGCTGACCTCAAACTTGTGGCAATCTGCCTGTCTCAGCCTCTCGAGTACTAAGATTACAGGTAAGCACTACCACATCTACCTACATCAGATTCTACTTTTTAAACAACTTGGATTGGGGGGTACCGGGAATCGAACTCAGGACTTTGTGCTTGCCAGGCAGGCACTGTGCCACTGAACTATATCCCCAGCCCAAAAACTTGAATTTGACTTGCTGGGTAAGATGCTCAATAAAGGAACACAAATGCATTACAAAGCATGAGTTATGTTAATGAAGTTAGTCTCTGAAAGTGCTAGTCACAGAAGGAATACAAAATTTTGAAGAAAGAAAAGTCCTTCTATTCCTTACCTATAACGGCTTGCCTATAAGCATCCTTAAACTGATTGAGGTAATACCTATTTGCTGAGTTCACGCCATCTTTCATAACTCCTGCTAACTTCCTTTCTCCTGTCCTTGTAAAGTCACCCTGTCAAAGAAAGTCATTTTGGAAATTTATTCAAAGACAAGTATATCTTCAAACTCAATTTTGGGCTTTCAGTTCACGACTAGAATTCTATGGGTTTCTGTAACTTCCAAACTCCAAATTTAATAATTTCCAAATAGTGTAAAGTATCTACTAGTATTGATTCCAATCCAAACATGTCAACAATTAGACATATTATTTATGGCATCAAGTCTTCACAGTTAGGTGGTACTTTAGAGTGAGGCCATTCTCGGTAACTCGGAGAATTTCTAGAATTTACAAGTCAAAATGAATGACACAACAAAAAAGGTTTCCAGACCTCAAACTGTTACAATATTAAGAAACCAAAATTTTCCCAACTTTGGTGGCACATGCCTATAATCCCAGCTACTTGGACGGCTGAGGCAAGAGGATCACAAGTTCAAGACCAGCCTGTAACAAAATTTTAAAAAGAGCTGGCAATGGCAGCTCAGTGCTGGAATGGCTGCCTAGCATGTACAAGTACGGCTCTAGGTTCAATTCCTAGTACAAACAACAAGCAAATCCCACTAAATTTCTGATGTGAAAAAAATGCATTTCCCTAAAATATATTAAAATGAGATTTTAATATATCTCTATTTGTAAGTGTACAATCGAGATTTCCAATATTTCACTGCACATTAAAATCACATGTATAACAATCCAACAAAGTTTTTGTTTCTCTTGCTTTGTTTTTTCAGAGTAATTCTGTTTGTGTATCTTGTGAGGAGTTTTGTTTTGTTTTTTGAGACAAAGTTTTAGTATGTAGTTCAGGGTGGCCTTGAAATCACCATGTAGCCCCAGCTGGTTTTGAATTCACAGTGATCCTCTGGCATGCTGGGATTATAGGCATAGACCACCACACCTGGCTGTTTCTCTTTCTTTTTAACAAAGATGACAAAGTAAGTCTGCAGAGTGGTTGTAACTTAAACTTTAATCATGGAAGTATAGTCCAATGATGGCGAACCTTTTAGAGCTTTTAAATGATAACAAATAGCTAGCTATAGCATGCATTCACTATCACTGATATAGTCTCTAGTTTCCTTAATTATTAGAAAGTTTTTGATATTTATTACTCAGCCAAAATACAGAACAATCTGATGCTTATTGAGCCCTTGGTGGTACATTTGTTTTAAGAAATATCATGGATGAACCCTGAAGCAAAATTAAATAATTAAACTAATTCAATCAATTTCTATTGTCCACAGGAGATTTTACATATAACAAAAATAATACAACATTTCTCCATTATTTACCATGTATCAGGGATTGTTCTAAGCCTTTATACCCATTTACTCATATAATTACATAAGAATTTCTTGCAGTAAGCATAATATAATTCTCATTAGACAAATGAGACAAAGTACTTAAGTGATTTGCCCAGGGTAACAATTAATAACAGGCAAACATAGGATTTGAACTCAAAGAACATAGAGCATTACACAAGGACCAAGTCTGACACGTTTTGTTGTACAGTTTTAAAATCCATTCACATAAAATTTCAGATTTCTAGACACCTTGGATAAGACTTTCTTGAAAAAGGAAGATCTGGCAACACAGAACTTCCTTACGGAAACAGTTGATTGGTCCCCTCCAGATACAGTGCACTCTCCTCTTTGGGTCTGCACAACCCACCTCTCCCGATCTATTGGTGGCCTGCTTGAATCACACTCCCTGGCTCCTGTTTTGTCTCATCTTGTTTTTTGAACCCAGGGCCTCATGCATGCTATGCAAGAACTACACCATTAAGCTACAACCTGCAAGAATTTAAATGAGTGACCCCTGACTTAATCAAACATTCTAAAAATAATTCAACTACACAGACCTATCACTTGCAACTCAGATAACTGTCTGTCAAAAACAAAGATGGTTTTAAGTAACAGCATAATCCACATCCCATGGAAAGATCTGTAAATGCTTGCTGCACATATTTACCTTCAGAGCGGCTGTACCAGCATACTGTCTACTAATGGAGTCACCATTGTTTGCCCACATTATCTGATAGATCCGATTACACTTCACAGGCAGTGGCTGCTCTGGGGGCATCACGCCTAATTTTTTCAGCTAAAATGAACACATTGGTAGATTAAACCACAAAACCATAGTATAAAATATACTCCAAAAAAGGGAAACACTAGTGTACATTTAAAAGAAATGTTTTTGCATTTTTCAAAAGATGCATTATTAAAAGATAACTTTATGGATTAGCATAGCTGAATAAATATAATGAAATATTGTTTTAGTATAATTTGTAATGTATAGACTCATATTGTTACATTTTGTCTTTGTTTTAAATTTGCCTATGAAGTAAAACTAAATATTAGAAAAGCATACTGAAACAATAAGAGTATTAATAGTAGCAGATTAGTAAATACCCAATAAATGCTAACTGTATGCCAGGACTAGGGCTTCTATGAGCTTTTTCACATGAATTATCTCCTTTACTTATCATAATAATCCTGGCAAACAATACTCTAATTACCCCCATTTTAGAAATAAAGAGATTGAGGTTTGGAGAAGTTAAACTCTGTCAAAGCCAAGACCTCACATGTGATAGAGACCAGGGCTTAAATTTAAAAGCCTGGCTGCTCAAGCATTACATTAGAGGAATAGACACAGGTCCTCAAAGAATAGTCATAAGAAATCACAAAAAATAAAAACTTAGAAACCATGCTAGCTATTTCCACTTCAGGGATTTAATACAGGTTATCTTTTACTCAGGGGTGAGAGGGCTGAAAGATTTTAAATGAGTCACCAAGGTAAAAGAGATGACAAGAGACAATGAAGAAAGCAGCTGCCAGTCATAGGGTTGGGCACAAAAGGCAGCTAGTTCTGTGTTGTCAAAGGAACCCATAAGATCCACAGAACCACCCACTGGCAAGAACAGCACCAGTGAAGGGATTCAACCCTTTTCCTTCACCTGCCTCCTAGTTTTCTGTAGGCTGCTCACACCCATACTGACACAGCCAGCTGGTCAAGCAGAAATAAGTACACAGATCCCCAACCCAAATTACAGAAGGGTGGGTTTGGAGCTGAAAAAAAGAAAGGTAACTGACTACATTATGCCAACCAATAGGTTTTAAAATGTTGGTTCCTGCCTTTCTGAAATGAGAATTTAAGAAAATGCTACTTAAGTTATTTCTGGTGAACTTTGTACCTTCCAGGTTTTAATGCAGGAAAGTTTGTATGCTATAAATGTTTTGCCAATATTCAATATTTGGAAAAAGATTTTCACTTTTATTTACATGAGAACAAATATTTACAAGTGAGCATTTAGAATCAAATAGACTCCAAATTACCTGCTGTTCCATGACCACTCGTGCGATGGCAGCTTGAACTACATTTGTGCGATCCAGGCAGTCCATGCAATTAACTCGAAAAATTCCTTCTTGTTTACATATCACCCCAGCTTGATCAACCCTTTGCAAAAAGAGCATGGGATTTTTAGAATTTCAAATACTTTAATGTATTCTTTAAAAATTATTTTTATAACAATAGAAGCACTAGCTTATAATTTGCTTGCAATACCATTATGTGCTAGACATTACTTAATTATTTACAGACATTACAGCTAATTTACACAATAACTTAGTAACAAAGATACTACCCTAATTTAAAAACATAAAATAAAACAGAGATACAAAAAGAGTGATCTATCCCAAGTCATACAATTATAAAGCACAGCTGATAGCCCCACGTTCTCCCTTTCTATACAATACTAAACCAGAAGGTACTTAAATACCACTTTGCTTCCTTCTTTCTTACTCAAAGCAGAAATGAATCTAAACTATTTGAAACAGAGTAATCTACTTTACCACCCTGTGAGGAGTCATGCAGCACAGCCTGTGTTTCTAATTTTTCTGACCACCCAAGTATTCTTAAAACCCAATCGAATGTTCTCTCTTGTCCTAACACCAATTTTCTTTTCTTCGTATATCTACCTCCTGTAGTCTGAGAATTGTTTTCCTTCTCTGTTAATTTTGAAATGTCTGAAAACTGAGTAACTCTAAGCTTTCTTTCTCATAATAAGGATAATGAGAAAGAAGAGAAAGAGAAAACACAGACCACAGATCACGAGAAAGAATAAACTCAAATCTTCAGAAAACAGTTACAGAGCATTTCACTTCATGGTGCCCAACCACCTGACACCTGCTCTCTGTTCAAAGCTAACACTGACTAATGACCAACAATACTGTCTTGAAAAGGAAAAGAGAAATTAGGACATAAAGCAACAATAAATGCTTCTTTAGCATTATTCTAATGCTTAGTTGTAAGAGACAAATATAGATGATTTCACAGACCAAGAGTCTGTCAGACTCCTTTCTCATAAAATACCTACCAACACCACTTCATGTCAAGAATAATGTCATGGATGGCATCAGTTAGGGTTTGAACATTCTCAAACTTTCTTCCTCGGCTAAAATCCATGCCAAAAGAAAGAAAAATGTGTTTAATATTATAATAGAATTCCTTAAAAACTTATTTAAGGTATGAGAGACCAGGGCTATATCTCAGTGGAGTACTTGCCTAGCATGCACAAGGCCCTGGGATAATCCCTAATACCACCAAAATAAAATGAGGCAAAATGTACTAAAGATATGATACTGCAGGTAGCTTGAAAACATTAAAAAGAACTATTACAATTAATATTATCACACGTATCAGAAGCTTCATTCCCACCAAATCTCCAATACCTACATAAATTAACGTACAGCAAAAGAAACTTGTTTTCAAAATACACATAAGTCAACATTAGTCACTGAATGTTATTTTTCTAGACCAAACCCTAGAATGTAATCCATAGGGACAGAAATATTATTACTAGAGAACAAAGAGGAGTCAGCAGAATGATTCTTAAGTAAAGGAATTCTATTACTTCTGCTAAGACTCAGAACCAGGGGCCGGGGATTTAGCTCAGTGGCATAAGCGCCTGCCTGGCAAGCATGAGGTCGCGAGTTCGATCCCCGGTACCCAAAAAAAAAAAAAAAAAAAAAAAGACTCAGATCCAAGGAGAAAGAAAATACTCTGGAAGTTCTTCAACTGGTGTGATCAAAACAAACATGGAACTCTTAAGTATCCAAGTCATTTTGGAACAAAGACTATAAATATTTTGAGAACAATTATTTCAAGATTTTAGCCAAAATAAAGCCCATATGAAAATTAAAACTAAGTAAACAATACTCTGTCCTTTTCTAAAAGAGGAGAAGAGTTTTATTTTTCCCAGCAAACAGACAAGAAACTAAGTTCCTTGTGGCAGGGCTGGGGATATAGCTCAGTGGCATAGCACCTACCTGGCATGCGGGTATATAGCTCAGTGGCATAGCACCTACCTGGCATGCACAAGGTCCTGAGTTCGACTCCAGGTACAAAAAAATTTTTCGAAAAATAAGTTCCCTGCAGCAAAATCTACCATGAACATTGTGTTATAATGTAGACCAAAAAGGCCAGCAATGGGTTTTCATGAAGTAACTGAATCTTAACAGATTAATCCTCTGGTGAATTCCTAGCCACCAGGATGCCGGGCCTGGGTGAAGGGAGCACTTCATGAGGGCACTACCTGGAGGGCTGCATCTTGTACCCAGTCCCTTCATTCCGGCTCTCTGCCGCCCTTGTTGCTTCCCAGCTGCCACAAGGTGAGCAGCCTGGCCCTACGGTGCCCTTCCACGACGATGTTCTGCCTCACCTCTTTCAGACAGCAGTAGAAAGAGCCAACCAAAGTTAACCCTATGAAATATAGAGCTAAAACAAATCTTTCTGCCTTTAAGCTGTTTTATCAGCTATTTTGTCCCAGCAACAAAAGGCTGACTAACACAAAATACAACTGACCGGAAATCATTTTAGGAAGCCACCTTACCAGTGCTCGTGGAAGTCAAAGGAAACATAAGTGAGGTGAGAGTTGTTAAAAAGCAGCACTTGTTTCAGGTAAGCATCACCAATAATTTTTTCTCTTCCTGTCTGGTTTACCAAGTTAATAATAACCTGGGAGAGTGAAGACAAAGGAAAAAATTAAGATTAATTACATGTAAGAATCATAATGTGACTTTAAATGATTTATTTGGAATTTTTAGAAATATTTTATAGCCATGCATTAAAATGAATGCACTTAAGCATCAATTTTTTTCTATCACATTAAAATTTCACTTTTATGTAAATTTACACTCATAAGAATTATTTGTATTAATGGCATTCCTAGCTTTTCTATACACTAGCAATAACCAATCAGAATATACAATGAAAATAAATGGTCCTTTATAGTAGCAAATATTTTAAATACTTTTAAGAGAAATGCATAAAATCTACATACTAAACCACAAAATGGCTGAAATACACAAAAGAAACCTAAGTAAGTAAAGATACATACCATGTTGCTGAATGACAAGATTCAATATTGTAAAGATGTCAAGTCTCCCCAAATTAATCTATATATTCAACAATCCCAATAAAAATTCTACCAGGATCTTTATGGACTTGACAAGTTAATTCTAAAGTTCATCTGGAAGAGTAAATATGTGGAAAAATTTGGAAGCTACTAATAAGAGGGAAACATCCCACTAGAGAGCAACACATATTCTATATAGCAATTAATAATGTGGAACTGGTGTAGAAATAGGTACCTGACTCGGTAAAACAGGATTTATGGCACAGATAAAGACCTATGTCCACTGAGAATTCTCAGACATGTTAAATAGCCCACTGTGGGCAAATGTAGACTATTCCTTCAATGATACAGTACTGGGATAATTGTCCATCTATATGAGGAGTTTACAATTGCTTACTACATCTCAATAATTATACACAAAATAAATTCTAGATACATTAAAATTCTAAATACTTTTTCTTCAAATTATAAAAAGTTGGAAGAAAATTTAGAGTAGTATTGCCTAACTGAAGGCTGGGACATGACTTTCAAAGCCTAACATAAAAACCAGAAGGCATAAAGGAAAAGACTGATAGATGTAATAGCATAAAAACTTTTAACTTGTATACCAATGATAGTATAACAAAATGTGAAAGGACCATCCAAGAAAATATACTTACAACATGAAAACCAGTACTATATAGAGTACTATAAAGCCAGTAAGGAAAAAAAGGATAAATTCACAAGAAAATATATAAACAGCCTATAAACGTAGGCTAGCTTTGTGAATAAAGAAACAAATTTTAAAGTAGAAAGCTAGTTTTCACCTATGTGCAGGTAAATATGAATATTTATGAATCAAATATGAATATAGATCACAGTGGTGAATGTGGAGAAACAGGCCCTGACTCCCATGGTTTCTGGAATTGTGAATTGGGGTGGCTTTTGTTGGGAGCAAGAGTGGTATTTTATCAGCTTTAGATATATACATTGTTTGATCCAGCAATTTCATTTCCATAAATTTGTTCTAAACACACACACACACACACACACACACACACACAATATTGCAAAATATATAAAAGCTGTTTGTGGAGACTTTCTTTTTTATAGATCCTTGTTATGTGGTCCAGGTTGGCCCTTAATTCATTATGTAGACCACTGTCCTCCAACTCATGATCCTCCTGCCTCAGCCTCCCAAGTGCTGGGGTTATAAGTATGTGCCACCACAAGCAGTTTAGAAAGTTTTTTATAATAGCAAAAATAGCTAAAAGTCCACCAATGAAAAAGTAGTTAATAGTCATGAGATCTTAAGAAAAAGTAGGTACAGCATAGTATTTATGGTATAGTTATATTTTGATTAACATTCTGAATTGTGCAAATGCATGCGTCAGGGGTTTTATAGATGTCAAATTACTGATTAACATCTCAAAACAAATCTGAATTACAGTAGCATGGTTCCAAAATGATGAATTTTCAGTGGTTCCCAATACTATGAAGGATGCTAACATTGTCAACCTTTTTATTCAGTCATCCTTTCGTCTTTTTTATTCTACCAGCATATTGGTTGTCTTTGGTTATTTCATTCAGCCTTAAGATAAATGCAGCACTTTCATATTAAATACAGACACAACCACCACGGGGGGACTGTGGTTCCTGCATCTCTTTTTATTAGAGCAGGAAACCTTTCCTCAGCAGCCTCCTAGGGGACTTCTTACACATCATACCTCATTGGCTAAATCACTAATGAACACATAAACTAAACCAATGACTAGCAAGAGCAATGGTGCCACCATGTCTGAGTCTGACTGATCATTGCCCTGGAAAGCAATTACCCAGGAGAGGAGCTAGATAAATGAACACTGTTGGAATATTGTTAGAAATCAGCAAGTGCCTGCCCCGTAAACACCTATAAAATTGAAAGCCAACAGGGAGCAGGGGCAAGTATGAGAAGTTATTTTCCCTGCTTACACATCTCAGTATAGGTTCATTTTTATGATTGTGTTTTACATTTAAAATGTTACATCAAAAATTCTTTGTAAAGCTATTTATAATTACACATATTAATACATGAATTTATTCACCCTGTAAGAAATTAAAAAGCAGATAAGGCCAAATCCTTCCTGACCACAACCCAGTCCCTCAGCCTTCCCTGAGGTGTTATCACTTAGGTGTGTGCCATATATGTGTGGACAGAATGAATGGGCAAGAACTACATATGTGTTAATGACAGGATTTGGTTTTGTGGAATCTTCTTAAATGATAACATGCCATGCGTTATTACAGATTTTTCTATTTTTCCTTCACAATGTACTTTCCAACTTCCTCATTCTTTTTAAGCATTTGTATTAAGTACTTTAGATGTATTTTACTTTATTTACCTGTTGTCCTCCAGATGATCAATTAGGTTGTTTTTATGCTGCAATTAATGTTCTTAAAGTGTGTCAATTGAACACACTTCTCTCTGGTAGATTTAATTTTTTCTCTATTCAAATTCTAGTTGTTGCACATCCTTGCCAGAACTTGGTAGTCCCACCTTTTTTATTTTAGCCATTCTGGTGAATCATGGTTTTAATATGAATTAGAGCACTTTTCACGTATTTTTGACTTCTGGATATCTTTTTGCATGAAGAGTCTCCATAATTCTTTTCCCAGTTTTCTTTGAAATTGTACATCTCTTTTAGGGATTTATAAGAGCTTCTACATATACTGTAGATATGAAACCTGTACCATATATATGCATTGAAAAATCTTAAATATCCACTTTGTGAATTTTCTTTTCATTCTCTTAATGATGCCTTTCAATAAATAGGAGTTTTTATTTCAACAGTTTAATTTATCAACTTCTTTCCTTAAAGTCTTAATTTTAACAATTGTAATAAATGTCACTTGTAATAATTATGTTAGTAAAGTCTTAATAAATAATATTTTAATAAAAATAAATTTAACATCAAACTTACAAATGTTTCACTATACATAGTGTTTTTTAAAAAATAAGTATGTCTTGGGTGGGCATTACTCCTTATTAAACAACTAATAAGATATGTAATATACAATCACACACTGAAAATATAAGCAATGTTACTCTTTTTATAAATCCTAAATATGATCCAAGGTCAAACAAGTTCTATATTGTCCTCTAAAAGCTTTACTGCTTAACTTTTCATATTTACATCCATAATCTATCTCAAACTAATTCCGTCTACAGTATATATCAAAAAGTAAAAATTACTGTGTGAAAACAGTGTGTTTAACTGATAGATTCAAAATTGCTACATCAACCTAATGCTTCTAACATCTAAGAGTTCTTGTTTTTGAAATTCAAGTATCTGTGTTGTTTGTCAAATTCCTTAATTCTTTTCAATATGAGGTTTGCTTCCTATTTCCTGCTGAGACTTTGAGACTGCATGAAATTTTTATATTAAATTGAAAAGACTGGAATCCAGTGAATATTTAAACTTGACTTCCTGAAACATGGTATTTTCTCTATGTTAGTCTTTCTTTTATGTTCTTTTATAATTTTTTCTTCTCAATCTTTATGGTATCTTTTTGCATGTTTATCGTACTTTAGGTTATTTCTATTTTATTTATTATTGCTCTGAGAAATGTACTCATGGCAACATTCAGATTGGTCATTACTAATGGATAAAGAGCATTAGTATTATATGTTAATCTTGCATAAAAATTACTGTACTGAACTTATATTTCTCTTAATAGTTTTTCATTGATTTTGATTTATATGACTGCATTTCCATATGAAAAGATCTGAATATAAAAGGCAGCCAGAGAAAAAGATACATAGAGTCAAAGATACACATCAAATTGCTAACTCCAAAAGGCAGTATTGTTTCTTACTTTCATTTTTCAGTATTTCAGTATTGTTTCTGACTTTCATTTTTTAGTCTAGATACATGGTAAATTGTAATAACCAGCAGACATCTACTCTCTTTTTTATCTAAAGGCAGTCTAAAGGAGCTCACTCAATGATTGTTCTTAAAGAATATTAAGAATATTCCTAACTTCCACATTTTTAACACCATGACAAATGCTCCATTGTGTAGAATCATGAATAGCACAACATTATTTTTGTGAAATTTAAAGAAATAGATACACAATCATTTGTACATATGAAGGAACATTTTACACTACATATCAAAGCGCACCTGTTTTTTGTAAATTTTCAGTTGTTCTTCGAAATGGGCACAGAAATAGGCAACAGTTTCCTTCTCACCTACAAAGAAGTGATACAAAATCTATGTTTCCTTCCCATGTTTAAGACAGAAATTAGTGTCTGTTCTATCTTTATTCTTATTTTTAAATACTTTGACAATCTAAATATAAATTGTCTAACCACCACTTTAAAATAAAATACTATGCCAAATATCTGTAATTTTTTCCATCAAGGTTAAACTAAGACATGTCTGAAAGCATCAAATGTGACACTATATCATTTAGTATTTATATATACAGTCTACTCAGAAAATTTTCATATGACTTATAACAAGAGAATAAAAATCTCTGCAAAACACTGATATTTAAAAATGAAGTTTTACTCAATTCTCAAAGAACATAAATTAAGCTTTCAGGGAAAAAAATATATACTACAATAATTTCTTCTGTAATCTAACTAGATTAAGATGATTTGGTTATCCTAGAGCTAAAGTTTACTAGCACTGGAAGAAAAGAACTTCATTATTTCAAAAAAACTTCTAAAGGAGAGACATCTGAGTAAAGTTATCTCATTAATTTTTGATAAATTCTATCTTGTTAGTAGACTTTCTACTTCTACAAATATTGGCCGTATCTGTCCTTTCCTGAAGTTAAACATTCAATAAAGTACTCTTCAAAGCAACAGCAATTAAAAATTATGAAATAAGCTGTTTCACTCAATCTTGGAGGAGAAACCTTTTTTTATGGTAGTAGCAGGGATTGAATCCAGGACCTTCCATATACTAGGCAAGTGCTCTACCACTGAACTACATCCTCAGCCCATGAAACTTTTAAATGTTCCATAAATTACTTGCTCTATCCCTATAATTATTATACACCTTTCTGTTACAATTCACAGTAAGATTTATTGGGGGTTTAGTTGTTACTATTGCTTTGCAGTGATAGGGATCAAACCTAGGTCAAGTCCTCTACTACTAAACCCCACCTCCAGGCCTAAGTGTTACTGTTCTGGATGAAGCATCTAGAAAGCAAACCTAAATCTATCAATTATCTAACTTTAAAAATCATATTCTCTCTGAAATTATCAATTTACAAACCAAATGGTTAACATATTGACACGCGTACTTTTGTCGAGTCGAGGTCTTGGGTTATATCGATACCCAACTTGGCTCCAAAAGACAGGCACAGAGCCTCGTGTTTGAATAAAGGACAGTGTATGATTATGAACATGAATTAACTGCTCAGTCTCCACATAATTTGCAACATTTCCATTTTTATCCACTCCTCTTCGTTTATAGCGCATTCCTATAAAAAATTAAAACAGTAACATCTTTAAAATTTATCAGACTACATTATGATTCCTGATCAAATATATATCCTTCAGGAATGCCTTGGAAACCCTATGTGAAACTGGCAGGAACAGCAATATTAACTTACCCAAAAATCACTGTATGCATCATTGGTTTTAAAATGCTGAATCTAAAACAGTTCCTCTGAAGTGAAAGAGAAGGGTACTAGTATTTAGGAGCACATCCCAAGTGACTCTCTTCTCTCCTGTATGTATATATCTCCTTTTGTGGCTCACTCTGCTAATTCTTCCCTATTTACATCTTCAAAAACTAGTCCCTAATTATATCACAGTATTCAGAGTCACTAAGCACTTTGAAGCCAACTGTGCTTCCTAGACTGTCATAAGCATGTCACAGATGCGCAGCTTTCCCCTTTTTTTTTTTTTTTTGGTAGTTCAGCCTCTTGAGCACTGGGACAACATGTATGTACCATCACACCCTGCTCCCATTCTTATCTGGATCTGATTTACATGCTATTATAGCCCTCTACTCACCTGCTCTGTGCCTACTCCGGCGTGAAATAAGAGCCACTAGAAATCGTGGGTGAATGTCATCTACACAGGTGGACTCCTGAGGGGGGGTCTCTGGGCTGCTTTTCTCATCATCAGATGATTCATTATAATTTACCACAAGCTCTTCAATCTGCACAAAACCTTGGATAAGGGGAATAATCCAAAAATCCACATCTGGTACCTGAAAACAAAATGACAATACGTTGTTGATATTCTGTAGAGCACTGCCACTTCCTTAAACCCAAACAACACTCGGCACCTATGCATCAGAGCATTAGAGGCAGAAACCTTACATTCTTCAACAATATTTTCCTCCTTACTGAGTAGTAAAGAAGGAAGGGAAGGAAAATAAGCTTTTCCTTTTCTTTATGATGATTATTCAAAAAGCTGACTGAGAAGGAATATAGCACAGGAGCTGTACTGCCTGGGTACAAATCCAACTTCCACCACTCACTCACAGCAGGAAATCACCCTCACTGTGCCACCACATCGTCTGTGAAACAAGAATAACTAACATCTCATAAGGCTGCTGTGAAAACTAAATGACTAATACATGTAAAATGTTCAGCCTGGCAAATAGTATTTATGGGGAGAGGGCTTAAAAGTTAATTTCTTTCTTTCTTTCTTTCTTTCTTTCTTTCTTTCTTTCTTTCTTTTTTTTTTGATATTTTATTGTGAGTTGTCAGTTTTAACTGGTAATGTAAAAATGGTTGGACAAAAACTCTGCTTAACATATTGGAACTCTTTACTGTCTGTATATAGAATAAATATTGATTATGAACATTAATTTCTCCTTTGTCACTGGGTTTTGGGGGTCATAATCTGATGAGCATCATAAACACAGGTAAGAACAAACTCATGTCTTGTTCTCAACAAAAGCATGACAAGTATCTGGTTGAAGATGCTACTAAGTAAAAGTCATTTATATATAAACTAACACTAAGAGGGAGAAACTGAAAGAAGAAAAACTTCTGAAATTCTAAGAAAAAAATAATATATGATCCTATTCAGCTATTCACATTTTGTTTAGTATTCAAAATGGTAAGTGATACATTGCAGGACTTCGTATAAAACTTTGTTGATCAAATGAAGAAACTGCCTTTGGACAATAATTCTCTAACATGTGACAGTAAAGGAAGTTATCAAACAAGAAAGAACCTCACAATTATCTTCTGGGTTAATTATTGGCAGTAAGAAAATGATCTTAGAGATCTGTCTATTCCAAGTCCCAGATGAGAAACAGAGGAAAGGGAAGGTAAAGGAGTCATATCACTATAGTAAAACGGAGCTTCAAGATTCTCAATGTGTATAAAAAAATAACTGTTCACAGGAACTCAATGGAATAGCTCCAAAGCCTTAAGCTGCTAGTCTCTCATGGTACCTGCTAGAAAGATAAGGTGGTGGTTAGGCAGTGGAACCATAAACTGCCTTAAAATAACACTTCAATTTTTTTTTCTAGCTAAATGATTCCTTTCCATAAGGGAAATCATTATGGTGGGACTTTAAATTTTATCTTCATGTAATTAAAAATATTTCACAACTATAAGTAACTTAGAATATTTTAGAAACAACTACTCACACCAATCTCAGTAAGATCTTGTATCATATATTTATTCCAAAAAAATCGATCATCAACCTAGAAAAGGCAGAGGGAAAAAAAAGTTTAGAAATACATTATTTCAGTTTTCCTATAAAAGACAAAATAGGCCATCAATTGTTTCAGAAGCCAGCCCTGCTCCAAGCTGGGAGTGGTACCTTCTGCCAGAGGGGACGGTCATCTCTCTCCCCAGTGCTCTGTCTTTGCACCGAATTGGTCAGGTCATAGGTCAAGCTATAGTAAAAGGATTCTGAGTCCATAAACATCTTTAGCAATTCCTCAAGTAATCTTCTCTCCAATTTCTCCTTTTCTTTGCTTTCCTTAACCTATAAGAAATCAGCCTACTATTACTACAGGAATTAAATGTAAAATACATGGATAATATATGATTTCCAGTGAGACTAATCCCAAGAACAAGATGAGACAGTATTCTGATATAATGAATGGCTTGCAAATAACTTCATTGGCAGAAAATTACTGTTCAATTTAAGATTTCTCAAAGATTAATCAAATTTCATATCAATTAGAGTCTTACTTTTTTTTTATTTGGAGCAGACACATTGGACTTAATATTCGTAAAGGTCTTCAGTAGAAACTTGGAATCATCAGGAGATGGTATTATCTTCTCTGGTTTATTAATCCCAAAATGATGCTTCTTACAGAGCTAAATTATTTGGGAGAAAAAGATGATTCTTTATTTACTATGTAATGTTTAAACGTTCATGTATGAATGTACAAGTAAAGGTTACTGCTCATATATTTGCATTAAAAGTATACCCAAGAGATAGCAAAATGACCAAGCAGACTAAGTAGATAACAAGCTCAGTTGTGGTCTCAATGATTAGACAGTCAGTCATAGTGGAGATAAAACAAAAAATACAGCAAAAGATACACTCAGAGGCAGAAAATTCAGGTTAGAACATTCTTTATATTGTTTATTTAAGATAGGGTCTTGCTTTGTAGTTCAGGCTGGCCTCAAACTCATAGTGATCCTCCTGTCTCAGCCTCCTGAGTGCTAGGATTACAGATATGTGCCACCATGCCTGGCTAATAAATTTTTATCTAATATAACTGAAGAATAAAATATTGTAAACTACTTATTTTCTGTATTTCAGGGTCATTACAAGTATCTGCTCTAAATATTCAATCATGCTCATTGTTTTGGTCAAGATATTTTCAGTATGTTCTACTGGCAATCTTAAAAGCTGGACATTTCAACTACTCCCTCTCATATACACTAATGAAGTCAGCATCGTAATATATGATTTAGGCCCCAGAGATTGGTTGAGTATAGAGTAGTAATCAGGGGCCCCAGAAAGGCGAAGAAGAGGATGAGAAAGTGGCTGAGAGAAAGAAGGGCACATAGAGAAGGCTACCTGGTTACAGTCAAGTGTTTTATATGTAATTTTATATGGCTTAACATGCAAGGCAAATATTGTGAAATGTATACAAGAATTCTACTAACAACTTTCAGACCAATTCCCATTTTTTAAGCATACTAGTTTTATTGCTACACTTTGAGTGCTAGACTCCTATAAGAACTAAATGTTTTTTCTTCTAAGTCAAGAACTCATTAAATGCTTATTATTAGTAGTATCTCAAAAAGTAATGATCAACAAATGAATACAATAGAATCTGCAGATGATTCTATACATTTTCAAAATTATGACTATTAAACACTACTCGCATATATTTCACAACATGAATGCAACTTTAAACTGCTCCTGCCCTATCACTAAAAACAAGGGAATTAGCAGGGTGATAATACATGTGTGCAATGCCAAAAAATGGGAAGCTGAGACAGAAGGACAGCAAGTTTGAGCCCAGCCTGTGCCCCTCTTTCTTCTTATCACTCCTATCAGCCAACAAATACACTGATATTTTTCTCTCTTTAACACTTCCATATGGCCACTCTTCTTCAACCAGCTAGTGTCCTACTAGTTTATGCTCCTCGCTGCCTCCAATCTCACTTCCCACTCTCTCCCACCAACCCACTTCAATGTGGTTTTATCTCCTTACCACTCTTCTAAGTTGCTGTTTCAGCAACATCGACAACTTCCACTCTGCTGAACCAATGGTTGATTCTTTTTATCTCTCAGTAGCATCTGCCTTGTTCATTACTCATTAGTTTTCTCATACAGCTCTTCAACTGGCTTCCAATAATGGCTCCTGCTCTCTTTTTCACTCCTTTCCAACTACTTGACTTTTTAATGTCTAGGTAACCCAAGGTTCAGTCCTTAGCACCCTTCTCAATCTACATTTACCCCTCAGTAACTTTTATCTAGTTACCTGGCTTCAAATAACATTCATATGTCCCTCCCAAATAAACATTACCAGCCCAGCTCTCATCCAACACTCCACCTCACTTACCCTAACATTCTCACTTGGATTTCCATTGCACATCTCAAACTCACATGTTCAAAACCAGATGCTCAGCATCCCTACACTGTCTTCACCTCCTATTACTCTTCTCCCTGTACTCTTCTCCACTTCATCACTGTAGCTCCTTGGGGTTCTCTAACATGTTGAGGCTTCCACCTCTGGGCCTTTGTTCTACCTCTTCCCTCTTCCCAGATACTCCTCCCCTAGATCTTACCACAACCTCAGCTCTTGGGTGTGCCTACTTACCCTTCACTGGGCTCGATTTTTATTTCCATTAACTTTTATTACTTCTCAACACCTACATGGCAGTTGTGGTTTAGATCTAAAATGGCCCCTACAAGTCTCATTTATCAGAGGTGGGACTTTTGGAAGGTGACTGGACCATGGGAATGCCACACTCATCAGTGGATGAATCTACTGATGAATTCATAGCTGAATGTGCTGTTTAGAGGTGAGGCCTGGGGAGAGGGGTCAGTGGGTGTGTGACCTGGAAGGGTACACTCTTGTCCCTGGTTCCTCCCTTTGTGTTTCTTGGCTTCTTGGCTGCAATGTTTGAGCAGCTTTTCTCTACCAGGCCCTTCTTCCATACTGTTTCTGTCTTGAAACCAAACAACCATGGATTGAATTCTCTGAAAACCATGAGCCAAAATAAATCTCTTCCTTTAAATTACTGGTGCTAGGAGGGGACAGACAGAGGAGGGGAAGCAGAAATTTAAAATATCAGGATGTGTCACATACATGTACGAACTCCCTATGACAGAAGTAATCATTATGCACTATTATAAACCTATACTAATAAAAACTTTTTAAAGTTGTGACTCAAAAGACTAAGGGATATTAGCTGCATTCCTGATGACATAATTAAATAAATTTTAAAGTTTTAACATTTGCAAGTAAATAAATAAAATTTTAGATGTGGGTATTTTGGCCCAGCCACAAGAAAGTAGTATCATGGTCACATGTACTGTCTGCATCCCACATAAACACTTTCTTGTAGTACTGGGGATTATACCCAGAGCCTTTGCATTGAGCTATATCCCCAGCTTTTTTTAAATTGTTTATTTTGAGGCAAGGTCTCGTTCGTTAGCTTTCTAAACTGACCAGGGTAGGATTGAACTTGAACTACTGTCTCAGCCTTCCAGAGCTGCGATCACAGGCATGCACCACTGTGCGCAACTTCACTTCTCACTTCTATAATGTAAGCTCTATCACAGAGGGATCTTTGTTCTGTTGACTCAAATCTCCAGTGCTAAAATGGAACTGGGGGGTCTCAATAAGTATTTGATAACTAAGTGAGTGCAATTTAATAGTAATAAATACAGTGGAACCCGTAGATTCACATATGAGGCACATGGGTAGTCCTGTGAAAACGACTGCCCCCCTTTTTTTCTTGTAGTGTCACTGGGGCAGCAGGGATATAGTTCAAAAAGGTACTCTTCCACTACTCCTCTGTGCTGCTTTGCTTTTGAAACTTAGCAACTGATGGTTAACAAACTTACATAGGATATAAGCAATTATCAAGTCATGTCAACAATACTTTCTTTTAAAACCTGAAAATCTGTCCCAAACCTAGCTATTGATAATTGCAATTTTAATATTCAAAACAAGATATAAGCATTTATCAGACATAGTCATTCCTTAAGTGGATTCAGGACAAAAAAGTTTTCCCCTAAGAATACATCAGACTATCCTAAACATCTACTTATTCTAAAAAGTAACCTTGTTACATATGTGTGATCTGCACCCACACCATCTTCACTCTTAGGATGGAAGTCTTTTTTGGTCACCAAGGTAAACTTTTGGTTGTGCCTCTTCTGAAAATGAATCTTCCTGTCTCTTGTCCCAATGTCTCTTTCTAAAACTGCCTTTCCTAATACCATCAATATATTCACATGTGCAAGATTATTTTAGAAATCCATTCTGCAGCCCTGGAATCTATTGTGTGAGTAAGCTGAGCACATAAAAATAGTGCCACCTTACTGGAATTGTGAGGACTCTAGTCTGACTGAGGTGGTCCTAAGGTGTGAAAACTCTCAAGAAACTGCACAGGCAGAGTAAGACAATGAGATCTCCAACTCTAACAAATGATGAATATACCCTGTCTCTCAGAATGAGGCACTGAAGATGACTCCATGCTGTCTGTCCCTCAGGTCCCCCAACACTGAACTCTGGGTTCTTCCACATCTGGCTACTCCTTCTTGGTCTCCTTTGCTGGTATCTCCTTCTGTGTTTATGTTTCACCTCAGCCTTACTCTCATTCTCCATGCTCTATCCAGGAAATGTCACCACTCTCCTTACTTTAACTATCACTGAGTTTAGCATCATTCTTTTTTTTTTTTTTTTAGAACGCTGAACAATTTTTATAATTTATATAACTAAATTATCACAGGAGAGACTTGCTGATTGTTTGCCAATTTGATTTCTCCTTCCTCATAGGTCCATGGCCAGTTTCCCCCCACCCCTTGTTTCTTTCTTCTTCTTTTTTTTTAATTTAGAGAAAAAAAGCAATACAGAAAAAAGGGTAGAAATAATACAGAATTTCAAAAAAAATACTAAAAAATCACTAGTTAATAAATTACATATTGTCATTTTAGAAATAGTTGTTCAAGTTACAAAATCAAAGCATAAAAAATGGACAATCAAACAATGACAGTGCGAACCATTCTTTTCGATGATGCAACAAAAACAGTAGTATGGTTATCTATCTTACACTCTTAAACATACATACAGTTATATCCTTTAGAGCACCTTCCTTCCCTTTTATTTTTACAGTACCTATTTTACATTTTGTTTACCTTAAGCTCAAGACCCCCCTACCAAAACACACTGTTGTCTCAAACTGAGCATCTCTGAATCTGATCAACAGCTGTTTCCCAAATCTTGCTCCCTCTTTCATACGTCTATTCCAGGTGATGACTACACCACCCACAGATCACTTAAGCAAGGAACCTGTGAGTCACAGTCCATCATTTTCCTTCTCCTTTCTAAGGCCTCTCCTGTCAACCCCACCACTGCACACTCATTGCTACTGTGTTGATTCAGACCCCTATTGTTCATCCAGGCCAGCATCTCTCAACAGAAGCAGCAAGCAGGGGATTCTTTACACAGGATTATCCCACTCAGTACAGAAGAATCTCACTGCTTCCTTTCACAAACTGAAGAATTCCACCAGAGCACTTGTCTTCATGTACTAAAGGTGGCTACAGGCTCCCCGTCGCATGAAGCCCTTTTAGTCCTCCTTACCACAGAAGGTCCAGTTCTCCCCACCGCTGTCTGTTGTAGATCCAGACATAGACAACTTAAGGCTTCAGTTCAATCCAGTGTAAAAATCTTCTAAAGCCTGGCAATGTCATCTATATTCTGTTAACCACTCTCATGTTAGGCTTGAAACAGAGTTGCTACAGGCACATCATCCCTTAACTTTCTTGTCCACAACTCTAAAACCCAAAAAACTCTTAAAACTGAAAGTTTATTTTTTTAGAAGTTTGTTAAAAGCTCAATTTAATGACAAAAGAGTCCTTGCATGAATAAGAGGATGCTAATGAGAATCATTTATCCCATTTAATATGAATATGCATATGATTCTTTAGGAAATGTTCATGTAGCCTGTTGTGGTGATGCACGCCTGTAATCTCAGAATTTTGGGACGCTGAAGCAGGAGGATCCCAAGTTCAAGACCCATCTGGGTAACTTACTGAGATCCTGTCTCAGAATATAAAAAGAGCTGGGATGTAGATCGGTAGTACAAACGCCTCTGGATTCAATCCTCAGTAAATAACACCAAACAAGAAAAAAATATATTAAGAAGTTATATTGTAGGGTAATGCTCCAGATTCACTGGAGGCATTGATAATACATGAAATCACATTTGAAAACATCCTACAAAAGCTGAGTTCTAAAAAAAAGAAAAGAAGAGAAGAGAAAAAAGAAAAGAAAAGAAAGCTGAGTTCTAAAACATCTATGGTCCCAAAGCATTCACAGAAAAATTGTAGATCTGTGTAATAAACTACACAGTCTTGCACCATACTAACCAGGAGTCTTTCTCAGTCTCTTAAAAACTGATTTTTCTAAATTGAAACTGACTTGTCCACTTACTATAAACATAAATTTTCCAATGTCTAAGAATCTTCTACGTAGTTACTTTCAGGAAAAAAAAAAGTATGGACCATTATCCTTCCAAAAAGATTAAAGTCAGTCCTGCCAAAAAATAGGAATAGAGAAAATGACTTCTTGGGATCCTTTCCAGTCCTAAGACACTTTGTTTAGGCTCGAGACAGCTCTTAGGACAGTGGGATCATATTCTCTTTTCCAGAACCCCAGCCAATTCTGTGCTGGCTGTGTTAAACTTTATCACAACTCTGACATACATGCTCTCAAAAAGAACAGCACCACAAACTCTAGATACTCTCCTAGATTCTGTATTAGTTTTCCAACTTAATATTTCATAACCAAAATTAAGAGCTTCTGCAGCTGCTGCTTAAGAAAAGAAAAATAATTTTACTTTAAAAGCTGATATCTATGTCTATCTGGATATAAAAATTTAAACAGATGTCCAATAGAAATCTAAATATGGAAAGTGACATAGTTATCTATTAAGGCCATGAGATATAGCAAACAAGATATGCAGACACGGAACATAAGCCTATAAAACTTTAAAGGGTATTTTTTCAAAAGAAATACATCTATGATCTCATTTATTTGAACCCTACAAATTCCTTAAATACCTTTATATAGGTCGTTTTTAAAAAAATGGTACACTGTTGGAAAAAATGGTCTGGGAGTTCTTCAAATTTAAACAGTTATCATTCCTAGGTACACACCAAAAAGGAATAAAATCAATGTCCACTAAAACCTTGTTTACAAAATTGTTTATGATAGCATTATGCATAATAGCTAAAAAGTAGAAAAAACCTCAAATTTCCATCAACTAAAGATGATTTTTTAAAAAAGATGTGGGGTACTCATACAATGAAGTATTATTTGGCAATCAAAAGGAATAAAGCACTAATATATGCTACAATAGGCACAAATCTTGATAATACTATGTTAAATAAAAATCACTTACAAAAGGCTATATATTATATAATTCTACATATATGAGATGTCCAGAAGAAGCAAATGTATAGCAACAGTTAATGGTGGCCTAAGGCTTAGGGAGTTAGGCTTTGGCAGAAAATGAGAAATGATTGCCAATGATTATGAGGTATCTTTTAGAGGGTGACAAAAATATTCTAACATTCATTGTGGTAATGATGGTACGATTCTGTGACTATAAAAGGCTACTGAATTATATATACTTTAAATGGGTGAACTGGACCAGGGATTTAGCTCAGTGATGTAAGCGCCTGCCTGGCAAGTGCAAGGTTGTGAGTGAGTTCAACCCCCGGTACCAAAAAAAAAAAAAAAAAGGTAAACTATGTAAATTATGGTATGTGAAATATATATATGTTTCTTTTATACCAGGAATCAAACTTACACTTACCAGGCAGGTGCTGTGCCACTAAATTATATCCCCAGCCCCTATATTTTTTAAAATAGCAAAAAATAAGCCATATACCCAAGGAAAAAAGATAACTGAAGCAGGAAACTAGAAATTCTATTAATATTAGACTCTGAAATAAAATTACAGAAGCAGAATAGGCTTTAACCAATCTGAAAAAAGCAACCAAAATAAAGAGTTTTGTGTATGTAAGACAGGTAAATAAAACAATAGGAGTTAACCCAGGCATGGTGATGTCCACTCATAATCCCAGCACTCAGGAGGCTGAAACAGGATTGCTTGGGGGGGGGGGGGTTCAAGGCCAACCTGGGCTATGAACTGAGTCAAAGATCAGCCTAAACTACATAGTGAAATCCTGTCTCAAAAAAATAGAAAAATATATAAAAGTATAAGACAAAATCAATTATTAACAATTTGAAAATAATATTAGTCCTCTCAAAGGGACAGGTCATATGGAAAAGACCACTAAAATTTACTGGAGTCTTAACTCCAATAACAGGATAATTTAAGGTAGAATATTTAGCTAGAATCTTAACAATTATTTCTTTATTTCTTTGTTTTTGAACCAGGAATAAAACTCAGGCCTTCATGCTTGCCAGGCAGGTACTGTGCCACTGAGCTATATCCTCCAACCTAACAAGAATTAGTTCTAGGGGCTGGGGATATAGCTCAGTGGTGTAAGCACCTGCTTGGTAAGCGCAAGATTGTGAGTTCAATACCCAGTACCAAAAAAAAAAAAAAAAAATAGCTGCAAGTGGTATTATTTTTCTTTACAATGTACTGTATAAAAAAATTTACTATATAGTCAGAAAAATATAACATAAAAATATAACTTGATTAAGCTTCTAAACACTCTTTTTAAATGGAGTGATATGGAAATTTAAATAAGCATATCAAAAATTAAATTACCATTTTAGACGTTAGTAAGAAATTTGTAATTTTTTTTTTTTTTTTTTTTTGTACCTGGGATCAAACTCACGACCTCACGCTTACCAGGCAGGCGCTTAAGCCACTGAGCTAAATCCCCGGCCCGAAATTTGTAATTTTCAACTTAGCTGTTCTTTGCCCTTCCTAATATTCACTGTTACAAGCTCTTTTACCATAAAACAAGATGAAACCAAGAGGTGCAAGTGCAAATTTCTAAAGTTATAATCAATCATTGGAGAGAAAATGTACTAAACTATTCACTACGGAGCTGGAAATATTTTCTCTATAGTTACTTTTACCCTCAATTAACAGGTGTCATTGCATACATTCTATTCCTGGAAAGCACCATAGTCTTTGTTGTGTTTTTTGTTTGAGACAGGGTCTCCCTGTGAGTTTAGACTGGCCTTGAACTCACTACGTAGCCCAGGCTGACTTTGAATGCACAGCAATCTTCCTGTCTCAGCCTCCTGAGCAGTGAGATTACAAGCCTGTGCCACCACGCCAGCAAAAATCATAATCTTCGATGATCCTGATTAAATGTCACAGTTTACAAGGTCTGAAAAATGTAAAACCACTGACCCTTGTGTGAAGGAAACTCCGTTTCCATTTTCCTTTGAAGATAATCTTTACCTTAGACTATCGATAAAAAGTGTGAAGAATAAGGAAATGCTTAAAGTTTTCATACTATTCACACTTGTGTTTAAAACTTACACGTAACTATCCAGCCTTACTGGTAAGCAGCGCAAGCTGCACACACGTCAGGGAGAGAAAAGCCAGCACCTCCTGAGAACCCGCCATGCTGGGACTTGGGGGACCAACCAAGAAAGCAACCATCCAGCCTTCCTGGTAAGCAGTGCAAGCCGTGTGAGCCAGGAAGAGGAAAAGTCAGCACCTCCCGTGAGCCTACTGGCGCTTGGGCTAAAAATGAACACACACACACACCCCGCACATGCTCTGCCGCCACTGTCAACCCAATGGTTCCAAGGACAGCCTGAGTTGATAGCAACTAAGGTACATAAAGTGACAAAATGATTGTATTGTTTGGTTGATTATGCTGAGCTGGGGCCAGAGGTCTGAGCATCTCTTGGGAGGATGACCAACTGTACGCAATATAGCAAATATAGAGGATTTCCTTCTATCTTGTCTTTGAAGTCCAATATTGTTTTCACTGTTTTGCTTTGTTCTGTTTAATTGTTTTGTTTTATTCAATATTCTGTTTTAATTGGTTTTATATATTGGTTTGATTTTGCTATACCTGATGGAATGGACAACTATTGTGAAGATAACAAGATATACTATGGTAGCTATTATTGTTTTCCTGGTATCCTGCTCTAAAGTTCTGTACCAATTTTGCTGCATTGTCTTGATTGGCTTTGTTCTGTCTTGTTTTGTTGTATTTTACTATCTTTAAAATAATAAATAAATAAATATTCCATGTAAATGTTATTCTCTAAGGTTTTTCTTTCTCCCATTTTTAGTCAGGCGTTAGTTTTTAAAAATGTTACAGAATGGTGGCCATGAGGCACACGGGAAACATCACTACCAAGTCCCATAATAGTTCCAACCCTCTCTTGGTAACATTGACATTTAATTTCCCCAGCGCTGGGAGTGGATGAATGAATCAATGAATGAGAGGAGCACTGTGGATATA
Organism: Dolichotis patagonum; assembly: GCA_004027295.1. Taxonomy (NCBI): domain Eukaryota; kingdom Metazoa; phylum Chordata; class Mammalia; order Rodentia; family Caviidae; genus Dolichotis; species Dolichotis patagonum. The sequence goes on from PVJX010000858.1 coordinate 176,015, forward strand.
ACTCAGTATAAAAGAACCTGGGTCCTACTATCACTAGTACTCCAAACTTTTTTGGAAATAAACAAAGTTTGTTGGATTCCTGGATCACAATCCTCTTAAATTCACTTGTCAGTTTCATAAAATTAGATTGTCAAACTTTAAGTGAAATTTGAAGCATAAAAATGGTGTTATTTTTACTTATTTTTTAAAAGTAATTTAACTCTGTTCTTAAATGTTCTTCATAAGAACTCATCATGAAAATACACATATTGAGGGGCCAGGGATTTAGCTCAACGGTGTAAGCACCTGCCTGGCAAGCACGAGGTCTTGAGTTTGATCCCCAGTACCAAAACAAACAAACAAAACAAAACAAAAAACACATAGTGAGTTGTGGGTGAGTGTACTTTGTTATTTTATTTGCTTATTTAGGTAACCAGGAGGCAGCTCAGCCTGAGGGATACAGAACTAGGCTGCCTGAGTCCACATTAAAATCCCACCCTGTGCCAGTTGCATGACTGAACATTGACCATTCTTTTTTCTCTTTCTTTCTTTCTTTCTTTCTTTCTTTCTTTCTTTCTTTCTTTCTTTCTTTCTTTCTTTCTTTCTTCCTTTCTTTCTTTTTGCCCCTCCCCATACTGGGCATTGAATCCAGAGCCTTCATACTGAGCTACACCATGAGTCTTTTAAAAATTCTTCTTTTTTGAGATGCAGTCCCACTACCTTGCCCAGGGAGGCTCAAATTTGTGATCCTACCTCAGCCTCTCAGTATGCTAGGTAGGATTACAGGCATGCAGCACCACACCCGGGTTAGGTTTCATTTACCTGTACATTGCCCATTATATAGAGTAGTCCCGAATATGTAATATGTGAGGCTAGCCTAGCACATCACATAATGAACAAAACAGGCCATGATACAGTAATGACACTCACTAGGTATCAAATCCTCACCAAGAATAGACACAATACAAATGTTTTCATGAGATCATTCTGTCAGGATCCAGGAGCACATTGAGGTGAAAAACACCGGCCCTAGGAAGGCAATCTCATTATTCTAACCTTGAATCACACTACTTGTGGACTTTTTTCTCACCCTGGAAAAACAGCAATGCTCTAAAGCAGTGGTTGCATTTCTTGTGTCTGTCTGTTTTTTGAGACAGGGTCTCACCATGTATTCAGGCCAGCCTTAAACTCAGTGATCCTCCTCTCTCCACCTCCCAGGGTTGGGATTACAGGCTTGTAAAACCAAACCCAGCCTGTTGTATCCTTCTGAAAATTTTTTCTTTTCATTACAAGAGTAATACATGCTTAGAAATATTTCAAGAAATATAGGTAAATGAAGATACAATAGAAGTTAAATCTCTCCTTCTTGAATTCCCTTTTCCCCAGAATATTCCCTGGGAATGCTGTAGAAAGTATTTTAGTGGGCAAATCCCTAAAAGCCTCCATCCCCAAACACATCACCTCATTCAAACAGGCTCTGCTTCTATGTGTCTTAAATATCATAGGCTTTGAAGCAATGGTTCCACTACTAAAGTTTGAGCCGAGTATGGTAATACACACATGTAATTCCAGCACTCAGGTGGCTGAGGCAGGATGCTATATAGTGAGTTCAAGGCCAGCCTGGAATACACAGTGAGAGTCTATCTCAAAAACAAACAATAAATTAATTTTTTTAAAAAAAGTTTGAAAGCCACAGAATTAAATTATTATAAAGGTATTATGCAGCTCTAAAACTGTATATTCCTTGTCTACTGAACAAAATCCTCATTTTTCCTATTACATTTTTATCAGTTTTCCGTAAGACTTCCCTTGACTTTACCTTACCTCTAGCTCAAGGTCCTGAGGTTCCATTTCAGAAAGTGATAGCACAGCAATTTTGGTAACTTTACAGACTTCATGGTCTCCTGGAAGTTTGCCCACCAAAGCTTTCTGCCGAATTAGAATAAGCCACCATGGAAGATCTAGAAGACAAAACTCATATTAATGTCCAGCATTTAGAGTACCACTGCCTGGCAAGTTGAAGGTGAACACCTAACAATACCAAAAATATGTGTGCATCAGATAGGACCTTTTTTTTTTTTTTAAGTTTACTAGAACGATTTTTACTGCCAGCATTTAATTGGTTATACACACAGGCAAGATGCAGGTTTCAATTCAGTAAGTGGCCAGGGCACAGCTCAGCAGCACAGCACCTGCCTGGCAAGCATGAGGTCCTGAGTTTGATTTCCAGTAAAAAAAAAAAAAAGGGAAATTTAGCAATATCTGACAACATGTGGACTTAACATTTAGCAGCAGCAATTTCACTCTTGGAATTTTTATCTTGAAGATATACCTCAATAACAAAAGGCTGTCAGACCTATTCATTGCAGCAGTTTATAACTGCAAAACACAGTACACACTAAATGATCTAAATGCCCAGACACAAAACAGTGGTTGCATAAATTATGATACATCTACAGAATGGAGTAAAAAACAAATTAGATATCTTCTATGAACTGACAAGGAGTAATTCCTAGATATATTATTAAGTGACTAAGCTGGGTATGTTATTAATATATATAATATGGCTGTACAGTCATGTGCCATGTGATGAGTTTCAGTCAATGATAGTGGTCCCATAAGATTCTAAAGAAAGCTAAAAATTTTTTGTTGTCTAGTGATGTCCTAACAACATAGTCAATCAATATGTTACTCACAAATGTGTAAGCAAACTTATGATGCCAGTTGTATATAAAAGTATAGCACATGTGCTTATATATAGCACATAATACTTTATGATAAATAACTATGTTACTAGTTGTTTTGGTTTATATCTAGAGGTCCCCCAAAGCCTCATGTACTCATAGGTGGGGCTTTCGAGAGGTGACTGGATCATGGGTATGCAATAATGAAATAGTCCACTGATTGGTTTATCAGAATTCTGGCTGTGGATAGCACCAACCAATAGGCTTGTAATCTGAATAGGACAAAAAGGGAAAGAAGGAAGGCTTGCTACTTCCTGCCAGACATGCAATGGACTGTTCCTCCTCTGCAATGCTGCCCTGCTTTGCTAGCAGCTGACATGGACTGAAACTCTACAGACTGTGAACTGAAATAAACCTTTCCTCCTTTAACTTGTGGGTGCCATGTCTTTTGTCCCAGCAATGAGAAAGTAACTAAAATAAAGCCAGGAATGGTGGCACCCATCTATAATCCCACCACTTGGGAGAATGAGGTAGGAAAATCGCTCTGAGTTTGAGGCCAGCGTGGACAACATATTAGGTCCCTGTCTCAAAGAAAAGGAAAGGAAAGAAAAGGAGAAGAGAAGAGAAGAGAAGAGAAGAGAAGAGAAGAGAAGAGAAGAGAAGACAGGAGAGGAGAGGAGAGGAGAGGAGAGGAGAGGAGAGGAGAGGAGAGGAGGAAGAGGGAAGGCAAGGGAGGGGAAGGGAGAGAGAACAGAGAGAAAAGAAGAAAGAAGAAAGGGGAAAAGTAACTAAGACACTAGTTAATATACATACTGTACTATATATTCTTATCATTATTTTATTTGATTCAGTTGGTTTTCTTTTTTTTCCAGTGCTGTGGATTAAATCCAGAATCCCATCCATATTCAGGCAAGTAGTCTACCACTGAGCTACTTCTCCAGCCCTCTTTGTTCTTTTTTGTGTATATTTGTATTTTGATTTATTTAAATAAAACTACTATTTTAGGTATATGCATTCACAGGGTACAGTGTAATAATTTTCCCAAAGCTGGGACTTGAAACCTGTCACTTAAATGAGGACAGGTTTACTTTGGTTCATGCCTTCTGAGGGTACAGTCCATGGTCACTGGGCCAAGACAGAAACAGCACAATAGAAGAGCACAGCAAAGGAAATCTGTTCAACATATACAACCAGGAAGCACAGAGAGATGAAGAAGGCAGAGGCTAGGGAAAAGAATATACCAGGTCATACCTCCATGGATCCAGCTCCAACCAGACCCCATTCCCTAATATCATATTTACTTATGAATTCATCAATGAATTAATCTACTGATAAGTATCATGACCCCAGGATCCAATCACATTCTAAAAGCCTCACCTCTGAACACGAGATGTTAGGGGAATATTTTAGACTTAAACCGTAACAAGTAACTTTTTTCTTTTTTTTTTTTATTGTTGTTGCTATTTCACATTGTTTTTATTACTGCATACTGGTGATACAGATTAATAAGTTTCATATAGACAGAGTAAAACATACCCATAACATGCTTTGATCATTTCACACACCTCCAGCTTTATATCCATTCTCTTTATCACTGTTTCAGAGAATGTACTCTTAGTCATAAAAGAATTCTACTAAAAAACACTACACTAAGTTACATTGCCAAGAGCCTCAGATATCCCATGTTACTGCATCTCTTGATTGAATCAGAGGCTATGTCAAGTGACTGACCTATATCACCAAAGTTTGTGTAAGTGTATTACATAATGTTCTCACAATGATGAAATCACCTAACATCTGTTTCTCAGGATGAATTAACATGTCTGTACTGATTTAGAAAAATAAAATGTCTGCATTATAATATATTAAGATGAATTATTAAATCAAAGCACAAAAGAATACAGTCATTCCCCCTTATCAGTGATTTCATTTTAATTTTATTTATTCTAAACCATTAAATGGAAAATTCCAAAAATAAACTAAGTTTTAAATTACATGCCATTCTGAGCAGTGTAATGAAATTTCACATTATCCCTCTGTTCCATACAGTACATGAACCACTTCTTTGTTCAGCATATCCAAGATGTATATGGTACCTGCCTGTCAGACACTTAGTATCCATCTAGATTATAAGTGTCATTACATTTGTGGTCAAGTAACCCTTAAATATTGCCCTAAAGCTACTCATTATTGTCACAATTCCAACATCATTCGTCTCACTTCATTTTGTTAGGCAGGCAACTGTATCATCTCTTATCATCACAAGAAAGATGAATAAATTATAGTAAGATATTTTGAGGGAGGAGCAGACAGAGAAAGACAGAAAGAACATATTCACCTAACTCTTATTAAGTATATTATTATATTTGCTCTATTTCATTATTGGTGTTCATCTCTTATAGATACCTAAAATTATAAATTAAACTTTGCCAGGCTTGGTGGTTCATGCCTATAACCCCAGCATTCAGGGAGCTGAGGCACAAAGATCACTGCAAGTTCAAGGCCAATGTGGGCTACATAGTGAGACTCTATCTCAAAAACATGTTTTAAATATATAAATTTTACCATAGCTATGTAGTACAGGAATAAAACATAGTACAGCCATATATTGCTCAACAAAAGGAATGCATCCTGAGAAGTATGCTGTTAAGCAATTTCTTCATTATGTGAACATCACAGAATGTACTTCCAGAATCTAAGACAGTTACGATGTCACTAGGAGATAGAATCTTATGTGACCACTGAGGGTGTATATGGTCCACTGTTGACCAAAACATCATGAAAGAGCAAATGACCACATATATAATGTTCAGTATTATCTGCAATTCCAGGCATCTACTAGGGGTCTTAGAATATATCCTCCATAGACACGAAGGGCCTACTGTATCTACATTGTGCTACTCTGTATATAGGAAAGAAGATATGAGAAGACACACACACACACACACACACACACACACGAAAAAAAAAAGAGAAATAAACCAGAAGTTAGTGAAAATGAGGGAAAATGAGATAAAAAGGTGAGAGTAGTAGTGGAATAGAAAGGATAAAAGAAAATGACAGCTCCTAAGCATACCCTGCAAAATGAATGGTCAATGAGTACAGTTCTGACTCTTAACACAATGGTAATGCTTCACATATCCCCCCAAATAACAATTGAAATCAACCAGAATATGCAGACAACTCAAAACAATCTGATGATACAACCATACTATAGGAGATAGGGAAGAAAAAAAATCTAACTTTAGAAAATATTTTGATAAGATGAAGACCAAAAAAACTTTATTCAAAATTTTACTCTAGTTAGTAAATTATTTTTCTGAATGGTATGGGTTGATAATTCCAGAACTACTTTATATGTACATTAAGATTAAACAGATAAATAAATCGATGAGAATGAGGTACAGGGTAAAACAAACCAATACTCATTAATGAAAAAACAAAGATGTAAACAAAACTTTTTAAAACTGTATCACAATCTCTTCACTTAGAGCACACAGAAATTAAATAAATGAAGGCACTATGTGTTCAGTGTCTCTGTTATTCACGTCTTTCAAGTTATCCTAGATATTTAATGCAATTTCCATTAAACTTCTTGTGAGAGTTTTAGAAAAATTTAAAGCTGTTTTAAATCTCACTTGAAAAACCAAATGTATATAGTCATAAAAAATTTTTACTAATTTATGAGATGTCAACTTTTTTACTAATTTATGAGATGTCAACTTTTTTCACATGAGTCGGCACCATTCACAGAATGCAGGGGAAGAGAACAAGAAGTCACAAGAAGCAAGCCCTCTCTATGAATTAGCGCCATGCACAGGCTGCCAGGGGGCCTGGTTGCTGTGGGGACAGCCACACAGCAGACTTTTCCCATGAGTTGGTACCATTCACGGACTTCAGGGGAATAGAACAAGTAGTCAACAAGAAGCAAGCCCTTCCTGTTTATCAGCACCATGTGTGGGCCACTGTGAGGACAGCCAGATGCCAGCCTTTTCCAACACATGGGCTGGGTAACAAGAGTGGCCAACCCCTTCACCCACCCTACCCCTGCTGTAAGCGATCAGCTGATTTGGAGCAATACAGGCTGTGATGATGGCTATTGAGGTAGAATACAATTTAATGCTCGTAGTGTTCAGTGTTTCACTGACTTTGCAGGTCCAAAGTTGGTGGTCTGATCATCTATTCAGAGGATGGCAATAGGCAGTGTAGCATCTATGGGGAATCTCCTTCTGAGGATGGTGGCCATTGTTGATTCCCTATTGTCTTGTTTTGAAGTCCTGTAACATTTTCATGTTTTGTTGGGTTCCGTTGGGTTTTGTTCTGTTTTGTTTGATTTCATTGTATCCAGTGGCATGGGCAGCTATTTCAAAGATAACAAGGTGTCTTATGGTAGCCATTTTAGATTTACTATTATCTTGTTTTGAAGTTCTTTATGGCATTCGCTGTTTTGTTTTTATTGGTTCTATTCTGTTCTGTTTTGTTTGATTTTTATTATGTCTCTGAAGTTATCTACAGCTATTTTTAAGACAGCAGGAGGCATTATGGTAACCACTGGTTGATTTACTATGTCTGAAGTTATCTACAGCTATTTTGAAGACAGTGGGAGGCATTATGGTAAACACTGTTGATTTCCTATTATTTTGAAGTCCTGTGTCACTCACACAGGACTCAGTCACTCACAAAACTGGTTTGTTTTGATTGGCTTTGTTCTGTTTTGTTTTGCTTGGTTTTATTCTCTTTAAAATAAAAAAACAAAGAAATTGAAAAAAAGTACATAGCTAGGGGCTGGGGATTTAGCTCAGCAGCATAAGTGCCTGCCTTGCAAATGTGTGGTTGGGAGTTCAATCCCCGGTACCAATTAAAAAAAAAAAGAAAGAAATGGAAAAGTACATAGCTTCCCAGACAGCACAATGCATTTAAAAAAACTATGGTAAATAAAAGTATGTGATATTGATAATAGGAAGCATGAATGAATCAGTAGAACAGAATTGAGAAGCCAGACATATACCAAATAAATGTTGATGGGGGTGGGAAGAGATGGTATGTTAATAAACAGTGTTGAAATAACTAGTTCTTTATATGGCAAAAACTTATTTCAAACCATACTCAACAATTATAGATAAGCTGATACATACAGAAACAGAGCAAAACAAAATATTAGTAGGACATATAGAAGATTTCTTTATAACCTTGTAGAAGGACCTTTGGAAGTATGACATATAATTCAGAAGTCATAAAATGGGTAAGTATGATTACATAAAAATGAAACATCTGAATGTAAGTGACACTGTAAAAAATAAATTATAAACAGGAAATTATTTGCAAAACACATAACATACTGAAATCAGTATCTATAAAATATAGAGAGCTATATCAATCCATAAGGAAAGATGATCTCTAATAAAGGAAAAAACATGATTCTGCAAGCCATAGGAGTATACACAATAAGCACAAAAATTGTATAATTAAGCTTGGTAATAATAAAAATGCAAATTAAAATAGGAAAATCACTTTTTCTCTGTTGGGTTGGCAAAGAGTGATGAGAACCGCAATACTCAGTGTTAGCAAGAATAAGCATTTATAGCCACCCATTCAGCTACTGGGGAGACTACTTGCCAAAGGCATCAAAATTCACACTGCTCATAATCTTTATTGTATGTGTTCCCCTCCTAGAAATGTATTCTACAGAATTACTTGAAGAGGTTGAATATAATGATTTACACTAAGCAAATTTTGAATCAACCAAGTTTTAAAAGATATAATGGAATTAGCTGGAATAGTGGCACACCCTGGGAGCAGTTGCAATTTAGCAACTTAGACTTTGTCTCCAAATAAAATGAATCTTTAAAAGGCTGGTGATGTAGCTTAGTGTAAAAGCCCTGAGTTCAATAACCAGTGCCACTAAGAAAAAAGAAAAGAAAGGAAAGTAAGGAAGAAAAGATATAAGATTATAGTTATGCTAAGAAAAATAACTTTTCATTTTTAGAGACACATTCTGAAAAATCTGTGGATCGATACACCTGGTGTCCGCTTTGGAATAACCTAGCAGCTGGGAACGTGGAGACCACATATGACCAGGGAGAAGGAAATCACTTTTGATAGCTTATCTCTAACCAGATCTCCAGATCTACTTATACAGATTGCATTGGGTTGGTATAGCTCCTGAGGTTTTTGTTGTTTTTGTTTTTATTGTTTTTTTGGCTTGGTTTGTGTTTCTTGGGTTTTTGTTTTATTTTGTTTTGTTTTTTGTCTTTTGGGGACAGAGTTTCGCTATGCAGTTCAGGCTGGCCTCGAATTTTCCTTGATCCTCCTGCCTCAACCTCCCAAGTACTAGGATTACAGGCATGCACAACCATGCCCAGCCAGCTTCTGAGTATTATGATCTACAGTTTCTTCCCATACTGTTTCATCTCACATAGTGACTAAAAAGAAAAAAAAAATGGTAAAATCAATTAAGGAAACAGACCTCTTCTAGTTATAATCAATAATCAATGTAATCTTATCTTAACTTTTCTCTTCCCTGGAAAAAATGGTACATAGTTTGTGGTTTTTTTCTGTCAACTTTCCTTTAAATTTTCTTGGAAAAGAAAGCATTGATACATTTGATTATGTTAGAATCAAAAACTTCAATATGTAAAAATACACCATAAAGTCAAAAGCAAGGCAGGGTGATTAGTTGCTGTACCCAAGGAACTAATCACCCTATTTTATAAGGAATAATAAAAAATTGAAAAAAATCAACACTATAACAGAAAACTGAACAGAAGATATGAATATACAACTTAAGAGAAAGTAAACACAAACAGCTGTAAAGATAGGGAAAGAGGGCAAAACTTACATATAACAAGTGAAATGAACATTAAAACTATGCTGAGATACCACAGTGTATCCATTACCTTGAAAAGACACAAAAATGTTATGGTGCACAATAAACAGACATTAGGGGCTGGGGATTTAGCTCTGCGGCATAAGCACCTGTCACAATAAACAAACAGACATTACCGGTAGAAATCTAAATTGGTAAAAATGAGGAGCCAACCAATAAGAACCATAATGCTTCTGCCCTTAGAACAATTCTGGTTACAGTCATTTACCCTAAAGATTTCAGGGAAGTTTTATATATATACAAAGTCATTCTTGGTTGCATTACTTGTAATAGAATAAAACTGGAAGTTATACAAAATTCTACAAGTATTTTTAAAAGTAAATTATAGTATTTCTTTCTTTCTTTTTTTTTTTTTTTTGGTGCCAGGGTTTGAACTCACGACTGCACACTTGCAAGGCAGGCGCTTATGCCACTGAGCTAAATTCCTGGCCCAAATTATAGTATTTCTATGCAATAAAATATTATGCAGCTACTTTTTAAAAAAAAACTGAATGAGGATCCTCTATATGCATTCTAATGGAAAGATGTCCTAGATATAATTTTAGGAGAAAAAATGTAGGATACAAAATACTGTATAGAATTTATTCCTCAAATTTATTTCTACTTAAAAGCTATCAAAATATTCAACTTAATACCCTATCTCTTGCATAAAAGCACAATATTCTGCAATTTGATTCTCCATTTTCAATATGTAAACTACCACAATATTCTGTACCTTACATTCCAAAAGTATACCTTGGAAATCTTCCCATCACAGTACATAATAAAGTTTTCAAATGTAGCTGCATAATACTTGATTGTACATAAGTACCACAATTTACTTAACTTTTCAAAAAAGTATAGAATTCTAAGTCATTTCCAATGTTTTCTATTATAAATAATGCTACTGGGAATAACCTTGCATATCTATAACTTCCTATTAATTCTTGAAATACATGAACATTTGTGAAAAAATGTAGCTGTGTGGAGTAGTATTCAAGGGAATAATCAAAATTATCCTATTGACTAGACATGGCAGCACTTGTCTATCCATCTAGTTGGGAGGCTGAGGTAGGAGGATTTTAGACTGAGGCCAGCATGGGCAATTTAGCAAGATCCTATCATTAAACAAAAAATGTAAGAGCTGAGGATATAGCTCAGTGTAGAATATTATTGTTCCTGGGTCCAATCTTCAGTAGCACCAAAACAAAACAAAGCAAATACCCTAATGGAACAAAGCGGATAGCACACACTAGTACTCCTAACACTTGGAAAGCTAAGGCAGGAGTATCACAAGTTCAATGCCAGCCTGAATTATATACCAGCCAACCTGACTACACAATAAGGCCTTATCAGGAAGGAAGGAAGAAAGAAACGAAGGAAGCAAGGAGGAAGAAGAGGAAATTTATGCTAATGAAAAGAAAAGGAAAACAATTAATTCAATACTGAGCTATTTCCAGGCAAAATCGCTCTAGAACTACAAATAAAAACACTCACAGAAAACAGTAACAATCTCTGTTCTTGTAATCCTTTTGCTTTAAAAGAAACAAAACACATCACCAACACCACTATCAGCATCACAGTACAAAAACCTGACATGTCCAAGACAAGAATGTGCATGTTGAGTTATACAGGTAAATGATCCAAATATACTTTTTAGACTTTGAGTTTTAAAACATGACAAATATAAAAGTATAGTACCACTGCTGCTCAGCAACCCCAGAATCCATCAAACACAATTTTATAATAAAAGCTTAAAAAGCACCAAAGCAAACTATTATACTAGTTCATATTATCCACAAGGAAAAATATTTTGGTTCAGTTAAATCTGTCACGTTGAGATTTGTATATAATGAATAATCAAAAGGTGATTTAACCTAGCAAGGTCTAATGGCATACAGACATTTTTTTCAACTCTTTAAACATATTACAATTGGGGGGGGGAGTCAATTTTGTTACCCTGTCTCTCCAGGAAAAAGAAGACAAGGAAACCTAACTTCCCAGCAAGATAAAACAGATTAGGAAGTGATTATCTTGAAAAACATGACCAGGTGGGCAAGCTAAAACAATAGTCCTAGGAAAGATGCAATTGCTCACTCTGTACAAGGAGAGGATAACCAGTTCTGACATAAAAATTTTCATCTGATTTTAGGGAGAAAATGTTTTCTTTTGTATTAGGGTTCTCCAGAGAAACAGAACCAGTAGGATATTTATAGATATATGTACATAAGAAGAGATTTATTATAGAAATTGCTTGTGTGATTTCAGAAATCAGGAAGTCCTTCAATCTGACATCTTAAAGATGGAGAGTCAAGAAAGCCAGTAGTGTAATCCACTCAGTCTATGGGAGCCATAGTGTAAGTCCAAGTCCAAAGACCTAAAAAGTAAGAGCTGTGACGTCCAAGGAAAAGAAAAGAAGGCTGTCCAGGCTCAAAGAGAGAAAGAAAAATGTCACCCTTTTCTATCTTTGTTTTGTTTTGTTTTGTTTTGTTTTTTTTGTTTTGTTTGAGACAGGGTCTTGCTATGCAGTTCGGGCTTGCCTTGAGTTCATTTTGTAGCCCAGGCTGGTCTCAAACTCACAATGATTCTCCTGCCTCAGCCTCCCAAGTGTTGGGATTACACGTGCACCACCATGCCTGGCTTCTTCCATCTTTTTGTTCTTTTCAGGCTCTCAATGGACTGAATGATTCCCAACCTCTTTGGTAAGGGCAGCTCTTCTTCATTCAGTTTGCCAATTCAAATCCTAATTTGTTCTGGAAATGCACTCACTGACTGGGTAGGGGGGTATGGAAATATTTTACCAACTATCATCTCTTCTCAGTCAAGCTGATACATAAAACTAATTATCACATCTTCCTACTTATGACTTCATCTCTAAAGAGTATTACATCTACTTATTTCTAGATGTGGCTATAAATCCAGATACACACAAGATATGTATTTATCCAACAAAATGTATCCAGCAATCATTTTTATTTTTATTGTTAATTATATAAGATTTATATGAATAAATTCCATTTTTAAAATTTTAAATATTACAGATTAAAGCCAAAATTCTCTTTGATCACTATCCCCTCCTCTCTGGAAATTCATTAAGTCTAATCTAAACCCTGCTTTGTTAATTCTCTCATATTAGGAGAACAAGAAATGGAGAGTAACTGGTTACTATTCTTGGCATTCTTTTTAATTTTACTTAAAAGATTAAAAATGACTTATAACCATAATGTATTATGTAGGTTTTATTTTCAGTGCTCTCCTGGACATATTCTAATTTCTTTATAAAGTTTAATGTAATGAACAAAATAAGTGATTGCTAATGATTCTGATATACTTCCTTAGCATGGCTCAATACTGTGAACTAGAATCCTGAAGACCTCTCCTAGGTCCACTTCTCTTAGTCCATGGAAACCAAGTGCACCTAACTGCCTAAACACTCATGCAGCTGTGTGATTGTTAATCAAAGGATCAGCACAGGAAAACTGATAATCACATCAGCATGCCAATACAGCTAGCTCAAAGAGGTGGATATTAGCTACTCAAACGTCTTTTGTAACATCCATTGACCTCTGCAGTACCTCCATGTGCTTTTCTTTTTATTCTCCCTGGTGTTCAAAGTACTTTTTAAATCTGTGGCTTGCATTTATAGTGGTGCTGCAAAATTCTTGGTCATTATCTCCTCATATACTCTGTAGTGCTGCTGTCAGATCTCTGGGCAGGGGGTGTAGCTCAGTGGTAGAGCACTTGCCTAGCATATACAAGGTTCCTGGGTTCTATCCTCAGGACAGAAGAGGAAAAGATAGGAAAGAGGAGAAAAGAAATAAAGTTTTCTTCACCTCGTTTTTTCATACATGTGAAGTATCCTTAAGTGACCCTACAGAATGGTTAATTTTATGTGTAAACCTGACCAGACTAGGTATACCCAGAAAGCTTGTTAAGTATTTCTACATGTGTGAAGGTGTTTCCAAAACAGACTAGTATTTGAATTGGTCAAAAGAATGACTGGCCTCACCAATCTGAGTGGGCACCATCCACTCACTCCACTAAGGTCTGGAAAAGAATAAAAAGGCAGACAAAGGCACTAACCTGTTCTCTGAGCCTGGATGTCATCTCTTGCCCTTGGACACCAGAGCTCCTGATTTCTGGACCTTTGGATTCAGACTAGGTCTTACACCACTGACTCCATCCAGTGTTTAGGCCTTTGGACTTGGATTGGAACTACACCCTGGCTCTTGTGGTACTCCAGCTTACAGATAGCAGATCATGAAATTTCTTAGCCTTCATAATCACATGAGCCAGTCCCTCATAATGAATCTCTTAATTCTCATCCATTCACTCATTCATTCATTCCTTTCCCCCTGCCCCCAGTTCTATTTCTCTGAAGAGTCCTAATACAGACTTTACTACAAAAAAGTCCTGCTAATAAAGAATATCTACTAAATGCACAGACAGCTTTAGGGCTGGGTACCAAGTAGAGCCTGGCAGAGTCTGTAGGTACCTGCTAGGAAAACCCTACAACACTGCCATGAATGGACTTTTAAAGGTGATTCTGATGAGGGCTCTGAAAGAAAAGAGTTATAGAAAGAGCCTCAATGTTCTCAGGAACTACTTAGGTAAAAATGACGGTAAGAATAAGTAAAGAATCTAAGGAAGTCTCAGATATAAATAAGGAACACGTTACTGAACAGTGTAGAAAAAGCAAGTGGCAAAAAGCCGGGTATGGTGGCGCCTATAATCCCACCATTCCAGAGGCTACGAAAGGGGGACTGCAAATTCAAGGCCAGCCTTGAACAGATAGTGAGATACTGTCTCAAAGAAAAATTAAAAAATAAAAATAAAAAATTATACAAGTGGCAAAGAAGTTGAATGAAGTATGTTCATTTCCAGTGTTTAAACAAGCAATGAAACTGAGTATTTAGCTGAAACTATTTCTAAGCAAAATGTCATGGCTTAACTGTTCCTGGCTTCATTATAAAGTTTGAGAAGAGAAATATGATTTAAAGACAATTACTAAGCAAAACAGAAGCAAACATTAAAGATTTGAAAATTTTCAACCTATCCATACAGGGAAAAAAAGAGAAAGAGAAAGATATGCAGGAAAGAGTATTAAGGGTATGTGCAAGCATCCTAAGACAAGGAGATGAGAGCAGGTGTGAACCACAGATTTGACTTAATTAGCCACCCTCACAGGAAACAATTTTACTAAGAGGGAGGGTGAGAAAAAAATGAAGAATGGTTGCCACACTCTAGATTTATGAACCACAGGGCTGTTTAACTAAGAATGTGCTGTGCACAATTCTCCAAGACAAAGGAAGAACAACAACCTTAAAGGAGATCAAGAAATCTTTTTTTGTTAGTTTTGTTTTCTGAGACAGAGTCTCACTGTGTAGTTCCAGGGGCCTTGAATTTGTGGCATCCTCCTGCCTCAGCCTCCTGAGTGCTGGGATTATAGGCACATGCCATCACATTTGGAAGATCCAGAGATCTTGAGCCTATGTCCCCTATGACAAAAGAAAACTGCAAGACAGACAACTTGGTCTCTGCCTTAAGCCATGGGAAGACAGTCAGCCAGCTGCAACTCCTATTGGGTAGAACTGTGGGGGCAGGACATTCAGTCAACTTCAGTAGATCTAGAAGGTGAGATATCTACCCTACTAGCTTAGGGTATAGAACACTGACCCAAAGAGGATTATTCTTAAATCCTTCAATTTGAAGGAAGTCAAAATACACCTTTCCTCTTTAAAAAAACAAAACAAAACAAATAGTTTGCCTCATCATTTGGCTATACCTAGATTCCATTATCTCTTTCTCTTTTCCTATGCTTCTCTTTTGGAATGGCTATGTCTATCCTGGGTCTGTCCCACCACTGTATTTTGAAAGTGTGTAATTTATTTAGCTTTAGGCTGCAAGCTAGAAAGTAATCTGCCTCAGGATGAATCATATCCTGAGTCTAACATACCTAAATTAGATGATATTTAGATGAGACTCTGGATTTTAGACTGTAGAGTTGATATTAAAACAATTTAAGACTCTGGAGCTGCTGGGATATAAGGAGTATGTTTTACAAGTGAAAAGAGTAGAATTTGGGGGGAGCCCAAAGTGGAATACTACAGGCTAAATATTTATGTTTCTCCTAAGTTAATATGCTGAAATACTAACCACCCATAAGATGATCATTAGGAGGTAAGGCCTTTAGTAGGTGATTAGGTTGAGGGCTTCATTCACATGAGAAAGGATTAGTATCCTTATAAAAGAAAAGCAGAGGCCATGGATATAGCTCAGTGGTACAGCGCCTGCCTGGCAAGTGCAAGGTGCTGAGTTCAATTCTCTGTACCAAAAATAAAATAATTAATTAATTAATTAAAGAGAAGCAGGAGAGCTACCTTTTCGCTTCTACCATGGGAGATCTCAGTGAGAAAAGGCCATCTGTGAAACAGAAAGCAGACTCTCACCAGATATTCAGTCCACAACTGTTTTGATCTTGAACTTCCCAGCCGCCAGAGCTTTAAGAAATAAATTTCTGCTGTTTATAAGCCACCTGGTCTAAGTAAACTGTCACAGCAGTCTAAATGGACTATGTATAATAATATATACAGAACTATATACTTTTATCAATGTGCTACACATTCTAAGAGATCTAAGAATGGTAATATCTTTTTTTTTTGACCAGGGATCAAACTCATGACTTCATGCTTGCCAGGCAAAAAATGGTAATATCTTAACAATTTATCCCAAGGCAAATTATGTTCCAATTTGTAGTATTTTGCTCTTCTTACAAACCTTTGGTAAGAATTTAAATTCAATCCTAAGTGTGCATAAAACAATTTGATTGATATCTGTCACATAAGCTGGTCATTTAGTACTTTTAAAGAACACGAGCACAAATGTACAAAGTAGGTTTTATGCAAATCTACAAAGTAGGTTTTATGCAAGAATTTAAATTTCTACTGAAGATATAAAGTCATTATGTGTTTAATAACTTTTATGTTCTATTTTTAAAAGTCTTTTTTTTTTTTTGTCTCTTTGAGACAGGGTTCCACTTTGTAGCCCAGACTAACATCAAACTCACAGTGATTCTCCTGCCTCCATCTCTTATCTGCTGAGATTTAAAGCCCTATTCTTTAAAACTACACTACAAGAAATGCTTTTACCCACTAATAGAAATAGAGTACTATATACCCTGAATATATTTCTGGAAGCATCACACATCAATTTAATGAAATAACGACTAATACTACTACAAAACCATTAGTGGCTTTTTCAATATTAAGTATTTAGTAGCTAAAACTATACTGTATGCTTTCAGTAACTACTAAGCTAATTATTACAGATTTGTTCATCTATCAAATGTAGGAGCTACTCAGTGTTTCCTGAAAAGTTGTCCTGTTGCTTACTAAGGTTTCCTAAACTTTATAGAAAATTGATAATGACTCATAGGAAGAGATTTAGGGCAAGAGATATTTTTAAAAGGCTCTATTTCAGATGTATGAAGCAGTACAATTAGAGGGATATTCAAGCTTAGCCTGTGAGGCTTAGAACTGAAGTTAATAAAGAATTGAATCTCTAATAAAGACATGCCAGAAAATTAATCTATTATACTCTATAAAAATATAAACTCAAAAATATATATATATATATAAACTCATTTTCAGCTATAAAAAATAGTAACATCTTTTAAAAAAACCAGGAAAGTCTAACTTATACCATTGGGTAAAAATGATTTTCTACATAAAAGTACATTTTTCCATATAACAGTAGCTTAGTTCCCTAAAATGTTAAGATGTTTTCTCAAATCTTTATTAAAATTTAATGTAGTACCTAATTTCCTAGCAAATTCCAGCACATTAAAAATAATCAGGATTTTGCCAGCTGTTGGCGGCGCACACCTGTAATCCCAGCACTTGAGAAGCTGAGTCAGGAGGATCACTGTGTTTTAGGCCAGTCTGGACTGGAAAGTGAGTTCAAGGCCAGCCTGGTCTGCATAGCAAAATCCTGTCTCAAAAAGACAAAAAAAAATCAGAATTTTTATTCAAGATACAACGTTAACATTATGAAGATAAACTCCTGCTTTGAACAGTGAAATAAAAATGCTTCAAAATTGGAAGTGATTGGCCTCTATACAAAGGGACCCAGCTTTTAATAAGCCTGATAACAAAGCCAATTAAATAATCTAAATTATTTTTTAAAAAAACAAAAAGAATTACTTTCATTTGCTATTCTCAGTGGTTGTTACAGGTCAAGATTAAATAAATCAGACTACCTTGTATTTTTTTCTAATTGTTTTTAATGTTTCCCCAAGAACATTTTTACATGAAACTTGGATACATATGAGGTATGACTGAAATATATGGTGAATGTTTATATTAAAAAAGGAAAAAAACATAATAAAAGACATATTGCCATGAAACCTCAAAATACTTTCCCTAACTTCAAACATAGTTATTCAGTTGTTGTTGGCACTTTCTGAAGCAGCTCTTGGAGTCTTTCATGAATGTCTTTATGGGATATGATCACAAATATAGTGAATGTTGTTGCTATCATACATGCAATCCAACAAAAAGGCAGACTCATAAAAACATTACAGTATGTCCTCATCTACCAGATCTGATACTGTGCAGCATCTGGCTCCTCAAAGCCAAAGTGAATGTGAAAGATAGATCTCTTGAATTAAATCATTATAGCAAGGCAGCCACAACAGTGCAACAACAATAACAAAAAAACTTCCAGAACTGCTTCAGAAAGTGACAAGAATGATAGGATAAGTATGTTGGAAGCAGGGGGTATAGTATTTTGAGAGAAATTAGTGGTGATGTGTCTTTTAAAAAAAAATGCTTTTCAATCACACTTTGTATCTATACACATTATACACAGTTAACACTTATTACTCGTGGAGTCTTATTTGTGAATTTTCCTGCTTTCTAAAACCTATTTTGCAACCCTAAAATCAACACTTGTACTTTGGCAGACATTAATGGACAGACACTCCAGAGCACTGAAAAATTTGAGATACCAGATGCACACATGACCAGATGAGCTCAAAGACGGCAAGCTATGCCATCTTGGAAGCAAGTATTCATTCACATCTACTTTTGCCACATATTTTGTGTTTTCATACTTTTTGTTGGTGGTTGTTTAAAGTGGCATTCAACATAGTGTCTGTATTGGTCAGCTTCCTCATTGCTGGAACCAAATACTTGATACTTACAACTTGAAGGGGGTAGGTTTATTTGGCTCAGTTTCAGAGGTTCAGTCTATGGTAAGCTGGTTCCACGACAGGAACATCATGATGGAAGGGCACGTTGAAGCAAAGTTGCCCATTTCATGGTAGGTAGGAAGCAGAGCACAGAGAAAGAACACTGGGAAATACATACCTTTAAAGGCATATCCTGAGTGACCTGCTTCTAACTGGGCATCAGCTCCTAACAGTACATCTATGAACATCAGTGGATTAATCCACTGATGAATGTGGTGCCCCCCACAACCCAGTCACATTTCCAGGAGTCTCTTAATCTAGTTAAATTGACAATTAGGCTTAACTTTCACAGTGCTCATGTGCAGCCTACTGTTCCCAAGAACAAGAAGGTTATGATGTACCTTACAAAGAAAATCTGTATTAGATAAGCTTAGTCCAGGTATTAGTTAGGGTTGTTGGTCATCAGTTTAGTTTGTTGATAAATCAATAATACATATCAAATAAGGTATCTTGCAGGGCAAGGAGGCACATGCCTATAATCCTAGCACTCAGGAAGCTGAGGCAGAGGGATAACTGTGAGTTCAAGACCAGCCTGAGCACTGAATATAAGGCCAGCCTGAGTTACATGGCAAGATCCTGTGTCAAACAAATAAAAAAAAGTGTGCATATATGTGTGTGTGTGTCTTTAAATATAAACACACATAAAACAAGGTTACATGTTGATTGGTTGACAAAAATGTCACTAGAGGCTGGCAGAATCCAAGCCCTTCATCTCTCTAGGCACAATAAATAGTTCATTATTCAGTAATTTGAGACTTGTAGTTACTTTATACTATAAATAATGAGTAATGACTAGATACATATATAATTTTGTGTGGATATAATGTATATCATATATAAATGTATATAATGGTAAAAAATTTGATGATTTTTTTTTGTCTTTTTGATACAGGGTCTCTCTATGCAGTTCAGGCTGGCATTGAGCTCATTTTGTAGCCTAGGCTGGTCTCCAACTGAAAACAATCCTCTTGCCTCAGCCTCCCAAGTGCTGGGATTACAGGCTTGAGCCACCACACCCAGCTAAAAAAACCCTTTCTTTTCTTTTTATGGGTACCGGAGATCAAAATCACAAGGCAGGTTCTTATGTCACTGAGCTAAATCCCCAGACCTGATGATTATTAAGTACTGATTATATACATATATACATATGTGTAGATATAATGTATATAATATGTAATTGTGTATGTAATGGTAAAAAATTTGATGATTTTTAATAGTGTTTACTACTCAATGAGAACTCACCATATTTACCATAAATCTTTTTTCTTAAACACAATTAGCCTTGACAATAATTTGATTGGAAGTATTTTAGAATTTTCAGTAAGATAAAAACTCTGAGAAGGAGGAGCTAAAGATGGTGGACTGATAAGTAGCAGGATAAGGAGCCTCTCTGAGAGCTCAGATACCAGAATAAAACATCCTGGAGAGATCCAGACAGAGGGAGATGGCTTCTCTCAACCCAGGAAGAAACTGAAGGGAAAAGAGCTCAAATATGAAGTCCCGGGGCTAACATTAGAGAAGTTAAGTTCAGCAGTTACGGTGCTTTTGCCGAGCTGCCTGAATTCTTGTGGCCAAGTCTGGCCTGAGTGCTCGAACCCACGCCAATGTGACTGGCTTGAGCGGCCCGCGTGTGGAGCTGAGCTGTCCCACAAGTGCCTTGCTGGGAGCCCCCTTGAACTCACGCTGCAGCTGCACTGACACACTGAAGTCGGCGGTCAGGGAGCCCAACAGAGAATGGAGCCAGAGAGGGACTGGCATTAACCCGTGGTGAGTGCTGGGAATAAGACCCTCCCACGGGAAAGGGGTAACCAACTGGACAACATGTTAGAGTCGGGCAGGGCAGGCCAGAACTGGGAATGGCAGTGACTTCAGTTGGTTGCTCCCCTCACAGAGCAGATTGGTGGGATCTGCTTGGCCTGGGTCACACCCCTGACCGGGACCCAATAAGTCGTCTCAAACTGATTCCCTACCACAGCATGCACTGATGCAGTGAGGGCCCGCAAAGATTGACTGGCCCGGAGGGAGGGGCCAGCTTACACTGCCCCTGCCTGCACCTCAGTGACTGACAGCAGACTGGAGAAGGCAGAAACCCCTAGCCAGCATGCTTCAGAGGAGCTGCAACCAACAGGGAAAGAGGCTGGGAACTCCACTGTACACTCGTATGGAAGAAACCAAAAACATGACATGAGAAAGAAATAAGAAAAAGTCCCCAGTCCCCAGCCCCCAGCCCCCAGCCCCCAACCCTGAGAATATTGATTCAGGAGAGGTAAATACAAAAGAGATTGAGGGCAGCAAACATGCAACATCAAACACGGCATCAGTGGATATAAAGAGATATGTCGTAGATGAGCTCAAAACTGAAATATTAATTCAAGTTAAGCAAGATATAAGTAGATTAATAAAAGAAATGCTAAGCACCTCTCAAGAAGACACAGACAGAAGAATGGAGGAACACAAAAGGAGAGAAATGCTCAATGAAAAATATAAAGAAAACCTAGAATACATGAAGCAGATTCAAAGAGATTACCAAGAAATTAAAAACTCCATTGAAAGCTGGCAAAACTGCTTGAAAGAAACTAAGAATAGACTATCAAAACTTGAAAACAGGTTTGCAATGTGTTATCATGAAAGGAAAGATCTCTTAAAAATAATAAGGAAACAGGCAGTACCAATACAAAGGCTAGAAGACGACAGGAGGATCTATAACCTAAGAATAAAACATGTGAATGAAGAAGCAGGAGTCAAAACACAGGAATTACAAAGGCTATTCACAGAAATAATTAAAGAAAACTTCCCAAGCATAACAAAAGGAAATGATATGCAGATGTATAAAGCATACAGAACTCCAGCCACCTACAACCAAAACAGAGCTACACCCAGACACATAATAATCAAGAGTCCCAGAAATTCAATACAAGAACAGAAGATTAAAAACTGTCAGAGAAAAGAAACAGATCACCTATAAAGGAAAACCCATCAAAATCATGGCAGACTTCTCGACACAGACCATCAAGTCAAGAAGAGCTTGGAGCGAAGTAATTCAAGCCCTGAAAGAAAATAACCTCCAGCCCAGATTGATGTACCCTACAAAACTGTCTCTAGCAATTAATGGAGAAATAAGATGCTTCCATGACAAAGAGGAACTGGGGGAATTTGTGACCACCAATCCAACCCTACCAAAAATACTGAAGGACATTCTAGAGAGAGAGGAAAAAAATACCAGGATTTCAGGAACAGTGGCAGAGAGGCCTCAATGATGGGGCAGACAGTGGAATAAACAGAGGAAAATAGACAACCAGTGGCAGAAAAATAGAATAGCAGAAATGAGATAGAGAAGGTTGGCTGTAATCTCTAATATAGATGGCCTTGATATACTAACAAAAACAAACACAGGCAGAGTAGATCAGGAGATAGGGTCCATTGAGATGCTCTGTATTGGAAACATAATTAATCTGTTTTGCTTTGTTTTTTGGTACCGGGGATTGAACTCATGACCGCATGCTTGCAAGGCAGGTGCTTATACCACTGAGCTAAATCCCCAGCCCTGGAAACATAATTAATCTGAAAGAGAGTTTATGGACAGAAAGTCAAATATGAGAAAACAATGCTCTGTATGACAGGGAACCAGGGAGAAATAGGGGCAACTCAACCAGCAGCTGCAGATAGGTTGAAAGGACATGATACTTTTGTGCAATAGAAAACTACTTAGCTATAACGAAGGAAAACCTTGAGGCTTTTATAGGTAAAGGAATACAACTCAAGATCAAGCCCAGGAGTCAGAAAGTTCAGAACTAGTTAGGATAAACAGCAAGTTGCTCCCTCCAATCTAAAAACTGAGGGAGTTAGTGGGACCTAAAATGTGCAGTGCACCCTGTGGGAGTGAAAAGGGGAGGAATAGTCTAAAAAAAGAAGGCAGAGGATATTGTTAATAGTGTAACAGGATTTAAAATTTACATTATACTCACCACTCCATTTAGATGGATTATATTCTGTTCCAGTTTGTCTACTTACACTAGATTTGAGGGCACAGACAGCTATCCCAAAAATAGCAGGATATATTATGGTGATGATCCTTAATTTCCTATTAGCTTAACCTGAAGCCCTGTATAACTTACACTGTCTTATTATGACTGATCTTATTTGAATCTGGTTTGTTAGATTGCTTTTTTTGTATTAACTGATTTTATTCGAATCTGTTATGACTGATAGTATCGAGTCTAAGAGTATAGGCAACTATACTGAAGATGACAAGATTCACTAGGATATCCACTCTGGTTTGATTATTACCTGCTTTTGAGGTTTTATAATGTCTCCAATGTTTTGTTTTTATTAATATTGTTATATACTGCCGAGACATCATAATAACCATTGTAGATCACCCTGTACTGTGATTTTATATGACTTTTTTGTTTCATGTTTTTCTAGGAATATGTTTTGTCTTGCTTTGTTTTGTTTTTCTCTCTAATACAGAAAGGATAGATATACTTGAGTAGAGACTCATGCATGCATAGAATTTATAAACAGTCTATGAGAACCAATTATATAACACATGATGAAATGAACAACTACTTTGAAGAAAAAGAGACACTACAGCACCCACTGCTGAAGTGTCATGATATGAAATCCAGTAATAATATCACTCTTTGTTCAGAGTGATTTTAGCCTGTTTTGTTTTGTTTAAGTTCAACATACATGAAGGTATAGACAGCTATTTTGAAGAGAATGAGAGACACTTTGACAGCCATTGTTGGCTTCCCTATTGTCTGTTTTTGAAGACCTAAAACGCCTTCCTCATCCTGTTCAGATCAGTTCCATACTATGTTATTTCATGTGAATTCTTTGTATGTGAAGATATGGACAACTATTTGGAAGAAAACAAGACAATATGATAGTGAAGATCTCTGATTGTCTTGCTTTGAAATTTATGTCTCTTACATTGCTTTTTTGTGTTCTGTTTTGTTCTGTTTTGTTGTGTTTAATTTTACCCTCTTTATAATAAAAAATAATAAAAAAGATAAAAACTCCAAAAGTAGCACTCAGGACACTGATGAAGTTCAAGACCAACCTGGGCTACAAAGTAAGCACAAGGCCAACCTGAACTGATGGCAAGACCCTGTTTCAAACAGACAAAAAAAATCCAAATGTAATAAAAAGAGGGGAAGGATTACAAAACACAGTCATTTTTACCATAACAATGTACCCCTTTTCTTGAGCCTAAAGACCAAACTTTACTACTTAAGCTATTGAAATTACTAAGGAAAAAGAAAATTATAGAGTTCAAAAATAAGAATTCATGACTAGAAAAAGGAGTAATAATAGCAAATGAGGCAAGGTGGTTTGCCTCAAAGGATGTCTGACTGAAAAGACAGGACTCTACCATGCTACTTAAGAAATATGTATAGAAAAAATAATATTACAGAAATAGAAAACATGCTTATTTAAAGAATCTCTGGGAAAGCTTAGAACTGTGGGTCACATTCATGTGACAAGATCAAGAATTGCTTCTATCACAAGAGTGGGATGTCTACACCAAAGAGATTGAAGCTCAGATTACAATGAAGGGGAAAATTAATGGAACAAGTTAATGGAAAATTAATGCACAAATGAATGGAACAAGGAGCAAAGAGAGAACTATAAATCATATAGCACCTTGGGAAGTTACCTCATGAGAGAGTAAAAATAACATTAAAAAAAAAGACGAGCAGATACCAAAGCACTTCTCTCACTTTGTTGCCTGCTTCTATGACTTCAGTTATTAACAGGATAGGTTAGCCAAACTAAAGTGAAAAATCCTTTTAAAAGTTAACTAAAAACCTAGTCACTGATGAAAATCTTACGTCAAAAACAATTCTGCGAGCTGGAATGTAGTTCTGTGGTAAAGCATGCACAAGGACCTGGGATCAATACCACAGAAATGGGAAGAAGAAAAAAAAAAGGTTAAAATTTTTAACGTTTTTTAACCAGATGGTTATTCCAAATGAATAAGAAAATACAAAATATTGTAAAGGAAATATTTCCTGTTAGTAATGTATGATTTGTACTATTTGAACTGTTTGTACACGGCCTGTTGAAATCTAAAGTTGCCAAAGGATGGAACTGGGTAACTGGGTGGGGAAAACTGGGTCACGAGATGGAAACTGCCCCCTCCCTTGACTAAAGAATTTACAACTTGAGCCTTTCCAGAGCATCTACTGCCC